>VZRS01011857.1:387140-495691 GCA_013398055.1 Ifrita kowaldi
GGTGGCACCCGCACCGCGCAGCCGCCTCCGCTCCCCGCGCTGCCGGCCGTGCCCCGCAGCCCCGGGAAGCGGCGGCCGCGCCCAAGGCAGCGCCCCGGCAGCTGGCCCCGCTCAATAACGGGGGAGCGGGAGCAGCACCGACGGGAGCGGGCGCCGGGGCGGGGGACACCACACAAAAAAAAGGTGATAACGAGAGCGCGATTAACAACCTACCGGCCACGCGAACTGGAAGGGAATAACAATCCTGCCCGTCTCGGGGGTTCTGCCTTGGTGGGAGTATTTGTTGCTGTTCAAATAGAAAATATTTCCACCGAGAACGGGAGTAGATCCGAATCCGTAGTTGCAGGGTCCGACCGGGGTGATTTTGGCCTGATATTCCTTGAGGCAGACTTTCACGTAAGTGTCGCACTCGTCCCGGGAGCAGTCCAGGTTCTCGGGGCTTTTCGTGCCATCGCAGCATTCCCCATTGAACAACTCGCCGTTTACATTCCGCACCGAGTTAAGCTGCAGCTCGAAATAGCCCGTGGACCGGGACACCTAAAAATAAAAACCGAAGGGGAGACAGCCTCGTTACTACCGCGGCCGGGGGCAGCGCGGGGCTGCGGGTCCCCGGCTCCCCACGACAACTTTCACCGGTTGCGGGTTTAACCCCGCCGCAGCAATATACATAGCGTACATATTTATACACGTATGTATACAGTGTTATAGACATAAACATAAATAAGAAACGAGCAAGGTGCAAAGGGAGCGGGGAGAAGGGAAAAGACAGCCGCAGCGCCCCGCGGCCGGAGCNCGGGGCCGCCCGGAGCGCTCCACCACCGCCGCCGCTCCCCTCCCGCGGGCTCCGCTCGCCCTCTGTGCGCCTCGGCTCCGCGGACACCCAACAAGTAGGTGCCGGAGTGACAGCTTCATTACCCATTCGCCGCCGCGGCCGCCGCCTTCATATTAATGAGGGGGACGGCCCGGCCCCGCGGCCGGCGGGTGGGGCCAGCGCCGCTCCCGCCGCGGCTCTTAAAGGGCGGCGGGCGGCTCTCGCTCCGCCCTGCCCGCAGCGGGGTCCGTCAGCCTCAGGTGGTGGAGGGGGATGAGAGATGCGGGACTCCCGCAGGCACGGAGGAGCGCGGGTGGGGGACGCGCACCCGCGTATCGGTGGGTGTGGGGTGGACGCCCAACCCACGCTGTTGGAGGAATAGCCACGGGATGTATGCGGCCGTGGAGGAGAAGAGTGTGGGGTGGGTGCACCTCTGCTTGCGAGGCGGTGTGTGCGCCCACGAAGGCGTGGAACTGCCCAGGGAGTGTGCAGACATGCATGGAAGAGCACACACAGCCACGGAATGCTTGGGGTGGGAGTACCCTAATAATGCAGGAGTTGGCACTGCTGTGCGGCTGTGCTGGGGGGAAGCACCTACAGCTGTGTAGGAGTGCTCAGGGTGGGATCGCCGACAGCTGTAAAGTAGTGCTCAAGCAAAGATCACCTGCAGCTGTGGGGTAGTGCTCAGGGGGATCACCTGCAGCTGCGGAGGAGCAGTATGCACTCAGTCACAAAGGACGGCCCCGGCTGGCTGTGCCTGTAGTCATGTAAGGGCAAGGTGTGTGCAGATGTAGCCATGGAGGAGAACAGAACATGGGATCATCCATGGTAGTGAAAGAATATGCGTGGTGTGTGTGCCCACAGCTGTGGAGGAGTGCGTGGAGTGGATGCACCCGTGGTTCCAGAGGAACACTGAGGCTGGGAACACCTCCAACCCCAGAGGAGTGTGTGGGGTGCAGGCACCCCCAGCTGTGTAGAACCACATATGGCTGTGCAACAGTGCTTGGGGTGTGCGCACCGACGCCCTTGTGAAGGCACAAAGGGGGTGTGAACCCACAGCCCCGTAGGAGCTCACACAGGAGGGCTTGTAGAGTGACATGTGCGGCACACAGAACAGATGGCCAAGTGGCGGATCATGTCCTCCTCCAGTGGTGGCTCAAGCAAATATGAGGGTAACCGCGCGCTTAGTTTAAGCACCCTGTGATTTTGATCCCCGCTGACAGCTATGAAAGCTATACATCCAGACAACTGCATGCTATGGATACACTATCAAAGCCCAGATCTGCACTTAGGACCTAAGTTTTCCTACTGTTTCTCTCCCTCCCCCCTCTCCCCATTTAACTCTTTCGTACTGCTCATCCACCGGAGTGGACAATTGGAGAACAAACAGCTCAGAAATCAAAGGGCTGTCAAGTTTCCCTGAGCAGAAAAGCTTTCAGAGAGCCTCCCCCTGCCTTTTCAGCGCCCCGCTGCCCCCGTCCCTCCAGCAGCCAGCCGGCACGCTGCTCCTCTGCTATTCATGGCCAGCGTGCAGCTGCAGCTACTCTCCTAGGCTGACACAGCAGCAGCTGCTATGTGTGTGCCAGCTGGCTAGCCGCTCTCCAAAATCCTCTTGTCCGCCCCACTCCCCTTGCTTTCCTGCTTCCCCACCTACAGACCTGCTTCTCCTTCCCCACCACGTCTCCCACTTGCCACAATCTGCTCCAGTTTCCTATCTTCCCCACTGTCCTGAGCCTACCCCTCCGCTGTCCTGGTTCACCTTACTTGCTCTCCAGGAAGCATCCCTTACTTTCCCTCTCATCCCTCTGGAGCTCAAACAGGAGCTCTCTGAAGTGGATAGGTGAATATTGCTTTTAATTATTTTATGTGTCCTCTCTTTGAAACTGTGCCTCCCAAGATAACTGCGTTCAAGCATTTTTTTGGTTAAGATAACCTCTGGGATAACCACCTTTAGAAGGCAGTAGAGGGAAAGTGGGGAGAGCTGAGGGAGGGTTGTTATGGTGGGTTGAGGTCTCACATTAAAGTTGCTATGTTTTGTTAATCAGAAACTCCACTGAGCCCATACTCCTTGCCCAGCTGAGCTGCTTGCTGGCTTACAAATGGACAGGCAAATGCTTTTTAGTTTTTAATTACTCTTCTGGTGTCTGAAGGGAAGGAGTTTCTTAGACGATCTTTCTGCCTAAAGATTATTATGTGGTGGATGGCAGCCAAAATATTTTGCAAGACAGGTATTTTGTTTGCATGTATCATGATAAACAAACATAAAACCTCACAATCTACCTTCAGCACTATGTGGTCAATATGCCTGTGGAGGAAGACATACATTTTTATCACCAAGCTAAGCAAATGTAATACAGAAGAAAGATGATCCAGTAGTTACAGCATATGCTCAGTCAAGCTCGGTTACCTGCTGTATCACAGAATTTCTTTGTTACCTTGAGCACACTGTGTGCTCTCTTTTTGCTTTAGTTTTGCCTTTGTAAATATTCTACAGTACTCAGAAACTCTGGTGCCATTTTAAATGCCTTTTCTCACTGTAACCTGACTTCACAGGAGCAGAGAGGGGAGGTGCAGCTATTTCCAGCCATTCTCTCTGCTTGGAGAAATTTTCATTTTATTCTTCTTGGTGCTGCAGCCCCATTTTCAGCTTGAACTCCTTAGTTCTCTTGCTGTGGTTATTATTTTTCGAGTATTATTTCACTCTATTCTTTGGGTACGGAAAGCTGTTTCATTACAGCTACACACAGATAGTGATGGTTTTCAGGTAATGCAGCAAAAATATTTCTTAACAAATGAACTTTGAGCTTTCAAATAAGCCTAGTGGTCAGATCTGGAGGTTAATGCTGAGCAAGATTAAGAGGAGACATCCCTTGCATCTTGGTCAATGTGCATCAGATGACCCACGTGTCCCCAGCCCTGAAGGAGGGCAGTCCAGCCCCTGGCACTGTCCCTGCCTTCCCACCAGGGCTGCCTCCTGCTAGCATTTGGAAGGAGATGAAGTTAGGTAACACGAAAAACAAAACATCCTATGCAGTCTTTGGGCACCTTGGTCATTTCCAACAGGCCACCAAACTCCTGCATCCAGGAGTGCAGTGGCAGGATTTGCCCCCTTTTCCTCCAGCATTTCCCGGGCTCTGGGCCCCTGCCGCAGGACAGCTCTCAGGACCGGGCTTCCCCCTCTCTGAGCAAGCACGCCAGAGGCGGCTGGCTCCATAACTCATTCCCAATCAGCTGCACGCTCCCAGGGCTGCTCGAGGCCCCGGCTGCCAAGTGTAAGCAAGTGTCTCCTCTTACAGCCACACCTGCAGCCCAGCCTGCTGTCACCCAATCCCTGCCTCCGTCGGCCGTCCTGCATCTGGCTGCACCCTGCGCCAACAGCCATCCTTTTTCCACTGGGTGAGGCCAAGACCTTTGCTTCCCCTCTGTGGGGTCATCGTCCCCTCACCTTCCCCAGAGAAAGGTCCCTGTGCCTTTGTGTTGGGTCCGGGGGCTGTCCATGCAGTCCCATGCAGGCAGGCACCTGCCTGCTGCTCAGGGGATGTTGATATAAATTTGCCTATGCTGAGCACAAGCTTTGAGGTGTTGTTCTTTTGCTTCCTCCTCAACAAAACAAGATCTGTCAAGATCCAGATTAAAAAAAATATATATCCTCCCATTGCTGCACCCTTGCATCCTCCTGCTGCTGCTCCTTCTCTTTTCTCTGGCAACTCCTGATGGCACAGGGAGCTGTGCATGAAAGAGGGGTGAAAATAAGGCTGAGAAAACTCATGCTTGACTTTAACAGGGGTATGAGCGTGCAGCCAGCAGTTACTCATCCTGCACAGGGGACAGGACTGGAGAACATCGGTCCCTGTGGCAGGGGAGGGATGCACTCACCACCAGTCCCAGGCAGGGTGGAGTGCTGACATCCCACACCTCCTCATTCCCAGCCCTCTGGGCCAGGATTTTAGCTTTTGTGCTCTAGCCATGCACTTGTGCTAAGGTTATGCCTGCATGCAAATCCTTTGCAAGTACGCTCATTAAATCATTTGCATAAAATATCCCTGGAGGATCTCAGCAGCTAGGAAGTGGTGGGGTTTATCCATGTGCCTTAGACATGTCGGGATGTCATTTATCTGTATGCACATGGACAAGGACATACATCTCACTTACCCAGGCCAGAATGTGTCCACTTGGGAAAGTTAAAGGCAAGATCACTTTGGATGCTGTCCATCTGAAAATTGGCAGGGTAGGAGTTAACCCTCCCTTTGTGGCCAGGAAGGCTACAGCTGCCTGTCCTTGAGAGCAAGGCATTGCAGGACAGAACCAGCTGTGAGGAATTAATTTCTCTCCTTCCTTCTCCATGTGAAGCTTTGTGGGCCAGGGTTAAGGATATGGATGGAGAATACTGCTCAGGAACAGAGTTAGAGGGTAACCAGCAGAGAAGAATTTTCTTTCTCTCTTCTTTGTGTAACTTGGCCGGAGCAAGGTACTTTGAGTTTTGCTCTGGACTTGGCAGGGTAAAGACATGTCTTGTCCCTTGACTTTGACTGAAGAGTCCTGTTGGGTTCGTAATGCTCGTGTAGTGTCTTTAACAAATGTGTTACATGCATGTGCCTGCTCTTCATGGAAGCAAAGCAGACCTGAACTGCAAAGATGTTGGTTTAAAATATCATCCAGTATAAGACCTGGGAGTGGTTTCTCTTAGTTAGGATTGAGGTGCTGGTACAGCCCAAGAGAAGACCAGGTGGAGAAGGCATAAGGTAGTGCTTATATTTGTCTTCCTTCCTGACTGCTACTAGGAAAGTAAAGTTATGCCTGATGGAAGTTGTGCCAGGAAAGGAGCTGAGATCTTGGCAGCATCCTTTCCTATTTCAGTGGTTGCCCAGCTCTGATCTGGCACTGGTCTCTGTGGGCTTTAGAGCAGAAAAGAGGTGGTTTCCTATCATTTTAACTTTGCAGCTGGCATACTTTCTGCTTTTGGGGCCTGGTCTTCTGCCAGCAGAAGCATGTGCTGAGTCTGGCCCGAGAAGACAGTTGGACATAGTTTGTACAGCTGGGTACTAAAGGCCAGCAATATTGATAAAGGGAAGGAGAACCACTGAACACAGTCTTGGAGAGCTCCTCCCAACTCATCACCACCTGTGTGTGAGCCCTGCTTAAAATGGGAACACTTGGGGTGAGCGTGGAATTGTTAACTGGTGACTTGGGAAAAAGAAAAAATTAGAAAACCAGCTCGGGTCATTTCTGAGACACAATCCACTCTCTTGAAAGTGAAGTTCTTGCTCTCCTAGTGGCTTGCCTTCTTTGTGGGTTTTCAGAAAACAACCCATCAGAGAAGACTTTTTCAAAACTGGCTGAACCATGCTGTGTGCTGCGTCTGCTACTCACAGCCAGTCTTTTCTTTTCAGGTTCATTGCAGTCATCCTCAAAGAAATAGTTGCCCATGGCTTTCCTGTTGCATGAATCACTCAAAGCAAGGTCAGAAGGGATGTCCAGAGATTGTCTAGTTTATCCCATTCCACAAGGAAGGACAAACAGTGCCTGCTTCTTGCATAATGGGTGATTTAAAACATCCTCAGATAGGAATTTCTTAGCTGTAATAACCTGTTCTAACCATCAGAAAATGCATACTGCTGCATCACTACATTTTGATCCCACTTCCTGACCTGTTTGCAATAGACGTGGACCTCAGCAAATTCCCTTCCTCTCTGCTGCTACCCTTTATATATTTGAAGACTAGTGTTGTGCCTCTCTCTGATGTCTCTTTTCTACAATTGAAAAAAAGAATAATTTTTGGGTCTTACATGATTGTTGACCATATTTTCTAGACCCTTCACCATTTGTGTGGTCCCACTGTAGTCCCTCTGCCCTGGTTCCTCAATTAACTTAAATTCCAGTGCCCCAGACTGGACACAGAGGTGCAGTGAGATCTTTGCAGCTCTGGATGAGATGACAGGAGCACATCATAGACCAGGCAGAAATCACTCCTGGCTGTACATGCCACATGATGCTTGCTTAAATAATTTTTTTCCTTCTCTTTTTTTTTTCTTGCAACAGCATAGTGTTGTTGACTTCAGTTTGGTTTGCCATCCATTGAGCATGTGTTTAGTCTTGGAGCTTTAGGAAAAATATCTAGGTGATCTAATGAATTTGTGTTAGCCATTACTTATTTCTTTTTTATTTTCCAGATGTTTATAGAACATTTCTTTATTCCAATTTTCTCTGGAAATTCCAATGGTGTTGGCTTGTGCCACATTCTTAAGCTCCTTACTTTTCCAAAAAGGAGTTATGTCTCACTTCTGCAGTATTCTGACACCTTGTTGTTTCTCTGTGGGATCCCAGAGAGCTGTCAACAGCCATGAGATTGCTTTAACAAGCAGTCTAAGCACATTATATGTAATCAAGACAAGTGTTCTTTACTTATTCTTTCTTGTTTCTAGACTGAGATCTTTCCCTGTCATCCATGGCACCAACAGTGCAAACCATTCGGGTACAATTGGTCTTCTCACTGAAAGCTGTGGTGAAGAGGGCAGGTGCTTTTCTTCCCTGTTGAATAGTTCTTCTGATAGATGGCCTTTATGTCCCTGATAATGTATTTCATGTTTCCTTGATGTGCTCTTGATCCTGTTGGTTGTATTTCTTTTTGCATCCTGATTTTTCTTGTTTGGTCCCTACATTTTTCAGCCTATGCATTTACATTCCCATGCCAGTGAATCTCTTTTCCATTTTTTGAATAAACCATTTCTTTCATTACAGGTCAATGAAGTGGTCATGTTTTAAGCAAATAGTTTGTCTCTTACAAAAGCTGCTTTCCCTGCTCTGCTGGGATTGTTTGAATTGATGTCCTTGCCATTGTTTCTTTAAGGTGCTGCAAACTTTCCTGAATTCCCTTTTCTCTTGGACTTATTATCAGTACTCTGGTTTTTGAAATATGGTTTCTGGAAGTCCATTGTATTTATTTTGCTGTTTTCCTTTTTTCCTTTCCTATGGCTTGTGAGCTATGTTGTTTCATGGTCATTTTCACCCAAGCTGCATTCCTCTTGCATGATATAAGTGGTTCCTCTCTTTGGTCAAACTTAGTCCTCATTTTGATAATGTATCAAGATTTGAATCTCTTCTTATTTATTCCTTATGCTGTTTGTATGATTCCATCAGGGGATCCCCTAACCTCTTCAGCAACCCTCCAATTATTTTCTAATGAGTAATGGTATTTCCCCCCATTTATAATGGCTCTGCCCAAGTACTTGAAGCTTGTATTTACCTGTTCCCTTCTGAAATCAGTCCTTGTGGATCCTAGCTGCATTAATTCAGCAGGTCAGGGCACAGAGATGCTCCTCCTGTCTTGCATTGAATGCTAGCTCTGATCACCAGCTCTTTTTGTTGGAACATCCATCCAGCTTCAAGCAAGCCAAAACCCTCTCGATGATACCACCTGCACAGCCATGAACTCATTTCCAGGAATAGAGTTATAAGTAGCTGATGCCACTCGTGACCAAAATAGCTAGTGCTTTATTCATGGAAGGAATTTTCCCTTCTTTAATCCATGAATTGGTCTGACCAATGCTAAGAAAACCCCTCTGGATATGTTGAGTCTAGACAACTGCCAACACATCAGATCTCTGATTCCCATGGAAAAATCATAGGATACTACCCAAGGTGCAGTTAGCCGTTTATCTAATTGAAACCTAGTCTAGACTCAGACTAAGCCACTGGCATCTTTGATGATCTGATGTGAGAGGAGGGAGGTCTGGCATCCCTTTCCTCGGTCTGGACCATTTGTCAGAGCAGAAGCTCTTGCTGACCAGAAGGTGCTGTTTTCCTGCTAAGAGGCAGTGGCAGAATTCAGGAAAATGCAATAAAATGTTTGTATCTGTGGAAAGAACATATTCAGTGAGTAGGGAGGAAAGCAGGCATCTGTTTATGCAATAATTTGCTATGGTGCAATGTATTGTGGTATATTTACATAGATATAATGGTAATTTTGTCTCCATACAAAGGCATTCCTTTCTCCACATTAGCCATGTGGCTGGGCATGACCAGCTCACACCTTGTTAAACTGAAAGGTGAGTAAGATGGAGAGTATGGTAGATGAGGGAATAAAAAAATATGAGTTATTTAAAATTATTATTCCGTCTTCTTTGAGAGCATCCTACTCACTGTCAGTAGAGCAGGGTTCATGCACTCCTCACTGATACCAGGCTCTTTCACGGCAGCTGATAATGTTCATTATTTCTGGTGACCTGGAGAACCTACCCAGCACTGGAGGAGTAGGGATTGCTTTTTGTTAGTGTCCTCTGGCATGTAGAGACCACTACAAGACAATTTGTGGTAAAGCAGTCAGACCTAGGGAAGTGCAGATCTGTACCTGGCACTGCTGAACATGACCTGGGGATGAACCAGTGTGAGCATCGTGCTAGTCCAGCCTCAGCAGCAGAGAGGCACAGGAGAACCTCTTCCAGTGCAAAGATCTGTTAGTGCACTTACACACTGACACTGATTTAAAGAAGGTAAAAAAAAAGGACAGTAACTAAACATTCTTACAGTTTTTTTCCAGTTACTAATGAATTTATTTGAATTGCTCTTCAATGTGTGATTTGATCTCATTACATGTTCATGCAATCCTCCATTTCTCTCACTGACACCTCCAGCCTTTTATCTTTTGCAAAATAAACTTTACAATAGTTTTCTTTTTGGGCTTCTCTCTGACTGAGGTTGTCAGAGAAGTAATTGTCCGTATCATAGCTCTTCAATTAAAATACTTGTGCCCCTGTCTCCATTAACACTGGGATCTCAGTCAGTCTCTGACTTTTCCTTCAGCCAGTGCCTTCCAGTGCTTTCCATAAGAAGGTGATGTGCAGGAGCAGACCTCGAGCTTGCAGAAGAGAGCTCAATTCATTTGAGATGAGTAGCTAGGAGACAGGACCATGCAATCCACTGGGGTGGATCAGATTGACATTCACAATTCATCTATTTAGGCCCCAATTAACGATTCAAATAAAATTTTTTATCACTTCTAGTTAAAAGCATACATAAATGAGAGCTTCCTCTTCTGAACAGGAGACTTTGCTCGAAAACAGAATTCCTACTTCCTGAAGCCAGGCAAAATAACCCGACAGGGGTGAGAGATGATTCATCTACCAGCACTCTCCATCAAAAACTGTAGCTAAAACAAGATTACTAAGAAGAAGAGTGCTATTAAAGGAGGAAACTGCTGCTGTAATTTTGTTAAGGAACACGAGATTATTTAAAAGCCTTTTAAAAAGTGTGTTTGTTCCGGGAGAGGAGGGGCAAGGGAGGATTTTAGAGGAAGGCAGAAAGATTATTAGTCTTTCTTGCCTATAAAATTCATGCTGCTTCCCTTGCCCTAGCCAGCGATTTCAGGAGCCATTGTAAGTCATTACCCCAGCCTTGATGAACAGGGGACAACCTGCACCTTAGCTCTGCAGAAGCTGAATGCATAGAAAAAAAAGGTTGTGCAGTGTGGAGGATTCGGTGCACCATATTGCACGTAATTACAGGTTAAGATTTTTTTTCCAGCTGTATTTGTTCCTGGTGGTGACAATTCCTGGAATACTCACACAGCAGCAGTCTCACATTGTTCAGGGCTGCTTTATAAAACTCTCAAAGCCTGTGCCTCGTTTCCCTCACCAATAACCAGGTTTGCACCTGCTCAGCACACAAAGCAGTGATGAAGCACTTCCAGCAGCCTCTGCTGTGTTGCTCACAGCAAACTGCACGGCACACACGTGGCAGTGTAGTGACCCCGTGCCAGGGGTGCAGGGGCAGAATCCCAGCACTGCAGGAGCAGAGATTTGGGTGATTCTGTGGGGATGATGTGCTGCTGGCTGCACACCTCAGCCAGGGACTGCTGCTGGATTTGGTCTGTCCCTGGTGCACAGGGTCTCCTACCAAACAAAGCCAGAACAGCTGTCCCTGGGATTGAGGGCCAAACCTTAGCCTGGGAAGTTGGAGATCCTATTCTGCTTCTGAAAGTGATGTCTTCACATACCAAATGGGCATACTGTAAGTATTATTGAGAAGATAGGAAGGGGATTTGTGCAAACGCAGATCACTGGCCAGGAGTTACAAGTAGTCTCTCCAAAGGGGATTCTGTGTAGACAAAGCTGAGGGACCAAAGAGATCCATTAAACCAGGTACTGCAGCTGTACGAAAAGCATTTTGTGTACAGTGTCAACTTGCAGCCAGAGCTGTGCATTTTTATCAGGTTTTCAAGGTCAGACAGGAACTTGGTGGTGATCTGGTCTGACCTCAACTGGTTTTCAGGCTTTCACTCTGCTTGCTGTTATTAAAAGAGAGGCTGTGCAGCAGGGCTCCCCGTGATTGGATCAGGACAGGCTGCTCATGGAGCAGAATTTGGCCCAGGGGATGCCGAACATATTGAGAAAACACTGCTGAGCAGCAGAAAGCTCCGGGAGCCAGCATGGGTTGTGTCTGTGCATTTCTTCCAGACAAGGGAGGAGTACTGTGGAACAGAGCTGCTACCTGCTTGTTCATTGTAAATTAATGGCATGTTTTAAATGCAGAGCTCCACTGAGCAGAATGGCATAAAACTTTGGCTTTCTGATGTGTCATGATAGGGGGTTTGGGGAAACTGCAGCAATTCTGGACTTCAAAAAGAGAAATGCTACACAAAGGAACTTGGAAGTTGAGAGAGGTTCCAGTAATGAACAATTTTGAATAAAAAGATTGAATTTATGCTGGAAAAAAAATCAGGATGTGGCTCATTTTCTGTGGTTAATCCCTTCTAAATATTTAAAAGAAAAAAAAAAAAGAGGGAATGGAAATAGTGCTTTGTTTAAAAATAGGATCAGAGGTTCTACTAAACACATGAAGAAATGCTTCAGCATATTGTACCCTGGGATCCCTCCCCTCAGACAGGCTCACCCTACTCAATGCATCCTGGAAGAGTCAAAAATGAGTTTGCATTTTTTAAATCTACATCTAGGATTTGGTAGCCTTCGAATTTGGGTTCAGCCCTCAAAGCATGTGTCTAAAGCATATGTCACACACAAGCCATGTTGTCCATATGCAAAGAAACAGGGAATCAGACCTGCTGTCACTGAAATGTGCAAACTGACCTGGGGCTGGAGAGACACCCCCCAGCTGCGGCATCAGACCCTCCGTAAGACTGGCACAGCCTCTCCTCACTGCCCTGCCTTGTGAAACCTCTCTCTGCAGGCCAGCAATGTGCCCAAGGCCTCTGAAACCCTGGATCCATCCAGCATGGACCAAAACACACGGACCTGGCTGCATGCCTGAACGCAGGGTTTGTGGGTGTATTGTGTCCTTGCATACATTTCCAGGGAAAACATATTACACCTAGCTTCGGATGCCAAACATCTCCAATTATGAGAGAACAGTAATTCACCAAGGAGTAAGTATTCCTTCAATTTCCTTTCCTTGGAAATGATACTGAGAATCTGTTCTGAATGGAGGCAGATGAAAAATGCTACATGTTAATGCATATTCTGGGTTAGCTGTCTTTGTTAAATTAGAATGAATGCTGCTCATTTCCCATCTGGTCCTCTTTGACATTGCTTCCAGAATATATTCACAGCTCTTATTTGTACAGTACAAATGGCTGGCTGTAGTACCAACTTTACCTTTTATAGGCTGCTAAAATGTTGGTGCCAGATCGCAAAATAACGTTCTACTTCTAGGAAGCATCTGTGGGCATTGCTTGCTCCAACAGCTTTCTTTTTTTCTTCCTCTTATTTTCTTTAAGTGTAACCATGTATGTGAAGTGAGTTTGTTGTCAAACCAAGTGAAAGTTGACGGCTTGACAGCCCTGGAGCCTGCAATCTTCCTGGAGCAGCGAGGATGCAGCAGGCAGATCAAGCGAAGTGCTATCAGCTCTCTCATCTCTTCTGCACAGCCTTCCCCGAGGGCTGAAAGCACAGATATTTCTCCATCTTCAGCTGCTGGTTGGTGCCTTCGCTGACTGCTGTGCCCTGGGATTTTGTGCTCTGGATCCCCGTGCGCTCCGGGTTGCCCTGAAAAATACCAATGCAACAGCAACTGAGCAGCTCTGAGCCAGCGCTGAATCCGGCGCTGCTGACCTGAGCTGGTTTTCTGATTATTCCTAAATCTTCCCATCCATGAGCGTTTGTTTCTGTCAGTTTCCTTAGCAGGCTCCCCGCTCCAGCAGCCTCCACCCCTGCACTCCGATGCGTTTCAGACCTACCTTGGTAAACAGAGTGTTGTGATCCGAAACGCCCACGTTTCTCTGCCTGGAGTGACCAAGGGCTGCAGCGTCACGCTGGGAATTCTCACCATAGCAACTACCAGCACTGACAGAATTTGGTACTCATTAAATAGGCTGTTTGTTTACCTCTCAGGCGGTGAGAGCAGACTACAACCAGTGCTGAAACACCGCCAGCTGAACAATGCTGGGCTGCCATCGTGACTTCATGTGTGGAACACATAATTATTGTGTTCTGTAAGTGAAACCGATATGGAAAGCCTGTGTGGGATGGGAGTGTTGAAGATGTAGGGTGACATGGTATTATTATCAGAAGATCAGCAAGCGTGCTCGTCAGAGGCTGCTACGTGCTCTCAATGGATCCAGCAAAAAGTGAGTCCTGAGTCACATCCCCTTGACAGATGATCTAAATGACCGTGTTCACAGAGGCCAGTACGTGGACTTATCAGTCAGCAAATGCACGAGGCAGGGGAATAAATTATTGGTACCCCAGCAGAAAATGCTGAAGCTTGCGGATACAAGCTCAGTGCTCAACCCCTCAGGGATCAAATGTGTGGGAGTGGTTTTTAAGATGGTTGTCAATGCCCAAAATGCAGAACCACCTAACAGTGCAAACTTGACTTTCAGAAAACATCTCCCATCATCCATGCAACCATTTCAGTTCCAGCAGTATGGCATTTGCCAACCTCTGGGCAACTCTGTGCTTCCAGTGGGACATCGCCTGCTGGGGAGCCCCTGTCAGCTCTGTTCTGCAAGGGATACTGGTGATAAAAATTAGAGGAAGCACCACAGCTGAACCTCTTCAGCCCACCACAGAGCTGCCCAGCCTCCATAGCAGTGCCTCTGTTGGGGTGACAGCTTTCAAGACCTTCACAGGGGTGCTGCTGGGCACCCACCACTGCTCGGGCAGGAGCAGGTTGGTGCTCAGCCTCAGCACAAGATCTCCAAGCTGTGATGTCCCATGGGTGCTGTACCCCGTCACAAAACCTTCAGGCAGCCCTGTAAAACCAGCCAATGGGTCCTCAGCACAGCCAATCCATGGAGAAGGAGCACATGCAGGCGTGGCCAGAGCACGGACTGGGAGCATCGAGCACAGAGCATTCAGCATCCTATGGCACACAGCTGGAGTTTCTGTCCAGCACACAAATGCATTGACCGTTCTTCCACACACCCCCTGTATGCCTCCAGTCTGGGTGGAATTCCTGCTTGCCCCTGCCTGCTGCCAGGGCACAATGGAGGTTTAGGATGTTGTTGGCAGTGAGGACCCCAATCCAGGCAGCAGCTGCAGCGTGTGGCTGTAAGATGCTGAAAGAGGAAAGAGAAGTCCTAGTGCACTCTCCTCATCTGGCATTCCCATTGAAAGGGGCCAGGGCTGCAGCTCGGCTCCCTGCCCCAGGCAGGGAGGGGGCAGGAGGTGGACTGAAGTCACTTTCTGTAGTCACCTAATTAGAGCATTTCAGAAGAGGGACAGGTCCAAACACCATCCCCTCTGCCCCTTAGGGAGCACAATAGGTGTCCGGTCACAGCTGGCACACTCAGGACTTTGTGCAGGCAAGGGCTTGTAGCAAGGGAGGGCAAAGGGGAGAAATACCTCTGAGACAAAGGTGAGCCTGGGAGCCTCCACAGCTCTGCTGACTGCAAAAGGCCGAGGATTCTGCAGGCTGTTATTAACACTTTTCCTCAGGTCTTACATTGAACTAACCTTTCTCCCTTCCTTAGGCAGTAATTTTTGCCTTTTTTTTTCCCCTAACCTTATCACCTTGTTAACAGTCCTCCTTTCTGTGCAGGTGCTAACCCTTCTTTTCACTTACCTTGAGTAATTAACAAAATTAAACTCCATTAGTTGTGCTTAGATATACCTAGACTGGAACTGCTCCTTCTCTTTCAAACCCAAAGAAGGGATTTTAGAGCTCTAAACTTGCCTGTTTTCTCTAACCAAGTGAGCTTGTCTGATGAGGGTCACTATACTTCCATACAACCCTGGCCTTGCGTAATGGCAGGGAGAAGAAAGCCCTGTGCTCTTGTCCCTGTTCCCCCAAATCTGTCCACATCTGTTCAGTTATAAATGCAGAGGGCTTTCCTTAGGGGTGCCTCGAGCATGGCGCTGGGGAGCTGTTTCCACTGCCCACCTCCTGGCACAGTTATCATTGTTTCAGCATCAGTGAGAGAAGGGATGGGGAACACCACTGCATCCCAGTGTGGATGGCCTCCTGGGGACTCTCAGCAGGTTTGGCTCCTCATCTGAGTGTGCCATGGTGGCAAACAGGGAGTCTGAACCCCACAGCTGGATGCTCCCTGCTCAAAGCAGCAAGGAGAGACCCCAGAAGGCAGTGGGGAATAAATTATACTGCAGCAATGGTTTCAGCTAGCAGGGCATTGGGAAGGCTTGTGCCAGCTGGGCCACCACAGCTTTGCTGCCACCACCCAGGGCACAGCTCTGAGTCCAGCTGATCTCACCTAGACCCAGACTTTGATGCAGGGGGTACCACTGCGATTCACTTGGGTATCGCAGCTCCTCACAGCTTCAGTATTCCCTGCTTCTGGATGCTTGACTCTAGATAGTATAGATTTCATTTTCCAAGCTGCCAGACTCTCCTTGTTTCTGCTGCAATGACAGCAGGAGCATCAAACTAAAGCCTCCGGTTTGGACAGAGAATGGGGATAGCAGCAGCAGCACGCCCGGAGGGGAGAGGTTATTGCTGTGCTTTGAAAGGACAAGGATGGAGTGCAGTGAAGGCATGAGGATTAAGCAAATGCTAATGGCGAGCAGGTAAATGGGTGATCAGATTAGAGGGAGAGCTGCGGGCCCTTTCGTGTGGGGACAGGCAGAGTTGTGGGGCAGCTGCCGGCCACGGGGCTCTTCCCGGGGCTGCTCCTGCCTCTCACAGCGCTGCTGCTGTGCCTTGTTTCCAGGCTGGTCGTGGCAGGTTGCTGTGTTGCTCTTGTTCCAGCCCTACCACTTATTATGAACAGGCACATCTCACATTTCAAAGTATTTTTCTACTGACTGTGATATAAGCAAGAGTATGAGAAAATGGGGTCACAAATATTTCAGGGTGATCTTAGGAATACCTTCAACAGCTAAAATTTCTTCAGTGTCAGACATTTGGTGGGGCTTGAAGACACAGAGATGTTGAAAGATGGTTCCCTGCCATTCAGTTCTGCAAGGAGAGGGGTGATGGCATGTGTCAGGCTCTGATGGAATGGTAATTCCCCAGTTTCCCAGGAGATCTTTCACTCATCCTTGCGTGGAGCTTCTTCAGTACAGGATAAAATAGCAGTCCCTTAGAAATTCATTCCATGGGCAAAATGAGACTTAGAAAGTGTATCTTTGTTCAAAAAAGTATTAATTTCATAAAACTGAAAAAAATTGTTTGTGTGTCACAGTTTAACCCAGGACAATTATATTTTGTACATTACTTACTTAGCTAAGAGGAAAGTGTTTCTTTTCATGGGAGTATTTCTTTCTTCTTTCCTACTTCCATGATTTCTCATGAGCAGCAGTTCAACTTCAAAACATTGAGGGGAGCAATTGAGGACAGTGTGGAGTAGAACACTGGAAGGAAACTGGCATGTTTTTCTCAGTCCATAGGGGTGTCCCAACCTGAGTCTTTTGCTGAGCTCAAACCATCCCTGAACACCAGCAGTTGTTTCTGGTTACTGCTTTAGAATAACACCAGTGGCTTTCCTGGGGCCCTGATCAAAGCAGGGATTGCTTTGGATTTCTCCAGGGGGAGGGAATGACCCAACTTGGTGCACATTAACCCTGCTCATCCCTTCCTCCCTGGCCCCTGTGCTGGGCTGCCAGGGAGCCAGAGATCCGGAGCTGAGCCTCTCCCTTCCTATGCCCTGGGCTGTGGGACTGCCTGCACATCCACCTGCCCACTCTGAATATGCTCCTTCCCACTGTGAAGCTGCACATCCATGCTTTGGGGCTAAATTGAAGCTGGGTGTCAGGGGCAGCCCAAAACTGACCTGAACCCCCAAATTTATCCTGGTTCAGATACCTGGGAGAGGACAGCTGTGAATTAGACAATAAGTCCCTTTGTTTCCCATTTCTGACTCATCCTCTTTTACTGCCTCACGTTTCCAGCAATGAATGAGTCCAACTGCCAGTTCGGAGAATTATTTTTGTGGCAGAGCGTGCCTGATGGAAGAGACACCCATTGCTATCCATTTCCATTAGCAGCCTGTCAATAGAAATTAAATTACATGAATAAGGCACTATCAGTGCCAACATCACTGCAGGAAAACATTAATTAATCCTCATTTACATTAGTCAGTGCTACCATCAAATAGACTCTTCTGTTGCTACCAAAGACACTTCCACAAATGATTGTTGCTGTCTGATAAACAGATTCACAGAACCTCACTGACTCACTTGTTGGGCACTCGCCATCATGTTTGGGATCAGAAGGAAGCAAATGCTTTGTGGGATCCTATTCAAAGCCCAGGTTTGACACTGGGCCTCCGAGTCATATTCAAACCAACACAGGCACCAAAGAGGTGGGGCTTTGGGCTGTAAATATAATAAATCCCCAACTAACTTACAACAGTCACAGCAAATTTATTTTTGTGAGGAGTTCGAGATGTGCCCATCACCAGTGTATCTAAATATCCCTGAGAGTCTGATAATTTTTCAGAGGGGGCTGTACAATAGAGGGAAAATGGAGGGGACTGATCCTTGCCTTCTGCCTCGTGGAGGAACGATGAAAAGCTAAACTCTTTTCTGAGAGAACATTTAAGTTAGACATGCCCTATTTAAACCACAGGATGTCTTCACTTTTGACTTTTTGAGCCCTGCTGAAATCCAGATTTGCAAACAGGCTCTGCCTTCACTGCAGACTGAATGAACAGACATCTAAACTCCACTGCCCTCTGAGGGGCTCTGAGCCTGGCTCTGCAGCTGATTCCTGTCTGCCTGCCCTCTGTCCCAGGAAGAGAAGGCAAGGAACAGTGCTGCTGCATCAGGAGAGCTGTCTTTTGCACACACCTTTTGGGAGATAAAGAGAACATGGTACATGGCCACATTCACAGCTGGGGCTCACCCAGTGCAGGAGAAGTGACAACAGTGTGACCATAAAGAGTCATCATGACCCCAAAGGCTTCCCTAATGCTCTCACCATTCCGTCCATCCATTGAGCTGGCACACCTGACTTAAACACCAAACAACATGGATGTGGATCTGCAGGATAAGCAATGCAAATCCTTGGCTTCCCTCTGGGGACCTCCTTGGAGGGCAGGGTCTGCAAGTTGGGATGGTTCAGACAGCACTTTGGAGAGGTATGGTGCCTGATTTGGGATTGTAAGCCCCCTTCCCAGATCTGAATACTGGACTCAGAAATATTTATACTAATTCCAAGTCCTCCCATGACTGTGAAGGAAGCACTGTGGTCTGATGGAGCAGGCTGTTTCTCCAAAAGCTGTTCAGGTGTCGGCTCAGGCTGAGCCACACACAGGATAGAGCTGGTCACTACAGGCGCCTCTGCCTGTGGTGGAAACCAGAAATTATGACAGCAGTCCTGGTGGCAAAAAACAGAAGGATGAAGAAGGATGAGTGAGGAAGAAGCAAAGAAAATACCAGAACATCTCTAAATCATGACGATAACTTTCTAAGTAAGTTGCACTGCAGGGCTTGCTTTGCTGGCCATGGAGGTGACTGTTCTAGCAGCACAAATATTTTATTCTGCTTTGTTGCAGGAGACAAAATGGCCTAATAGGAGGTGAGAACGGGTGGAAATGGAAATTGCAATCAGCAGCAGCTTTTGCCAAGAGATAAGAAATGCCATTAGCAGCTCTTCTCTGTGGCAGACTGCAGGGTCATGGGTGCTGCCCCTCCTCCCTGAGCATTCAGGAGAGCATTTCCTCCAGCCACCAGCACTGCCAGGGACCTGCTTAGAAGAGCAGACCTTCAAAGTCACATCTCCACTGGAGACTTCTGCACTTGTGCTTGGGGTCTTTCTTTTAACCCATGTGCAAAAGCAGGCCTATAGGTACAGGCCTATACAGTGAAAAGCACTTTTTTGAGCTAGTAATGGTGAATAGAGAAATAACAGAAAAATCAGCCTGAAATCTCTGGGTTATGGTAGTTTTTGAAATCCTGTTCAGTGCTTTGGCTCTACAGTATCTGGCATGAACTGCTGGTTACTGTAATAAGTCTTTAAATCTACTTTAAGTGGCCTTCCCCTTCTTTTCTTCCTTTCACAAGGCTTGTGTTCAGCAGCCAAATGACTATATGGGGATGTATTAAGCAATAAACAGCAGAGTCCAGATAAAAAAGCTTAGCTGGGATAAAGCTAAGGCAGTATCCACACAGCCAATGCATGCACAGGCAAAAGCAAGAGCAGGAAATGTAGGATGCACCTCAGGAACACAGCCCATGAAAAATATACCCCATAACTCTCCTGAGATTTAGAGTGAGGAAGTGGAGATGTAAACAGCATCTATTTATTGGTCCTGCTCCAGCCCGAGCAGTCCTGGGAGGGCAGAGGTGGGCAGCAGTTTCCATCCTGGGTAGGAGATGCTGAAATGGGGCTTTGAAGCTCTGCTGCTGCACGGAGGGGCTGCTTCCTGCAGAGCCCAGCCTGGTTCTGCTGGGTGCGGGTGTGCAGGCATCGACCCCCCCCCCTCCATCTCACTCTCCATCCTCCATCTATGGGGAGGGAGTGCTTTGGTGCATGTTCCCCTGACCCTGATGCCTGAAAAGGTCTCTGGGGGAGATAATGGTAAGCAGCCCAAGAAGAAAGTATGAGTTAAATCTGACTCACAGTGATTGCTTGAACGTGTTCCCCAGTCACCTGCTACCTTGCACTGAGTGCCAAATTAATATAATGAACCCCTGATCCTTCACTTAATAGCTACACTGTGGCTCAAAAGCTGGGGACTCCTACACCATGTAAATTTGCCTGGATTTGATACGCCTACTGGTGACCTCCAGCCATTTAAAAATGGTTTTGTTCCTCGGAATAGAATGGATTTATTCTTTATTTTTTTATTTCAGTGAGATAAATGGAACAGGAGTCAGGTCCCTAATGTTATGTTAAACTGCATTGAATTAGCAGAGGCAGAAAAATCTCAACTCAGGTAAAATGTCAGGTATTTAGGATTTTTAAATGCTTATCTCTAGCTTTCCTTGCATGAGCTGCTTTGTTTCTTTGTTTTTTCACAGTAAATAAGTTTTTTCACTTTTCCAGAAAATTAACCTTTCTGCTTCAAAGCCAAGAGTGAGGACGTGAGGGCTGGTACTCCAGGGAATTCTCACCAGGTGGGACAAGTAAAAGTAGAATCATAGAATAACAGAACTGTTTGGGTTGGAAGAGACCTTAAAGTTCATCCTGTTTCAACCCCCCTGCCTTGGGTAGGGGCATCTGATTAGGAGTAATCAGATAAAAATAATGTGGCACCAGGAAAGACTGATAGTGCCAAAACCAGGGAAGAAGCTGTGGATAGTCTCACCTTGGTGCACTTAAAGAGCAGGCATTTAAAGAAGTCAACTGCAGTATGTGCTGAGACATCAAAGCCAAAAATCACCTTCAAATTACTCATCACCTTAGGAAATGCACATTTAATTGAAAACAATCTCCTTAACTAAACTTGTTTTAGACTTGTTTTCATCAAGAGACTGTTCCATCTGGCCAAGGCTATATTCATCAGCTGGGATGTCTCCCACATGGCCAGTGTTCCTATGGCACGGTGAACAACTTGGTGTCCGTGTGCCATGCGCTCCCTGGTTTCTGCCACAGCCTGGGGATGGGCAGCCAAATGGGGTACAGGGGGCAAACCCTGCTCTGTGGCAGTGACAGAGGTGATTTCTTTCTGTTTTGCTCCTGGACACGAGGTGAATCCAGCTGCAAGAGAAGGTGGGACACTCCTCACGTGCTGTGCTCTGTGCCACTTCCCTCCAGCTATCGGTCTTTGCACTCCAGGAGGGGCTGGGGGCTCACTGGGAGCACACAGGGCTCTGAGGAGCTCTTTCAGTGACTGCTGAAGAAAGCAGGTGGTGGGTTAGATGAGGGAGAACAGATGGTGTGAGGAGGGTGTTCCAACACCAGGCTGGAGAAATCATCTCTTCCCTGCACCTCCCTCATGCAAGCTGCACAAAGTATGTGGAAAATTACTCACATGCACTTTTTGGGTGTATTCCTCATTTTTTCTATGTCCAGCATGAGACACTCATTTATTTTACTGTGATACATTGCAATCTCACTTCATAGCACCTGAGTGCCTTCCACATGAAGAGCTGAGGTGAAGTCCCTGGGCATCAATCATTTGCTTTTTGCTCTCTTGTCTCTCCTGTCCCTTCATGGGTCTGCTGAACAGGCATGTAAAGGTGCACCTCGGGTGGGAAGAGAGGGGAGAGGTGGGAGATATCCACTGACTTGGCTGTGCTTCAGCAGGGATGTAAGGGCACAAGCTCTGCATTCATGCTGCAGATGTCCTGATGTCTGAGTGTTCACAGGCAGTGCAAAGCCTTTAGGTTCAAACCACAAAAAATCTGCTTGGTGCTATGAAATATGGAACATTCAGAAAAATCTCAAGCTGAGCACTCTTAGTAATTGGGAAAGTAGCAATTTTGACCTTAATACTGTAGTTTCTCATTTTTTCAACTTTCCAAAAGAGGTAATGTCATCAGGTCTCTCAGAGAGTCATGCAGGTGGGCTCCTCAATGCTGGCAACCTGCTCAGCTACTGCAAATAGCAACTGGTCTGAATGAGTCATGAAAATTGAGGTGTTGATGTAGCTGAAGACATCCTTAATGCTGCTGATTTACCTGTGCAGTACTTGGTTTTCCAGCCCTATTTATAGTTTCAAAGATAGAAACTGTTCCTTACCAGTCCATGAGAAGTAAGAGGGGGAAAAAAAATAATCCTCAGATTGCAGTTTTGTGGCTTGATCCTGGGATGGCTGTCCATTGACTCAGTTAAAGTAACTTGAAAGATTTTCTATCTTTAATGGCAGTTACATCTCAGATGAGACATGGCAGAATGGTGGGCTGAAAGCTTCTATAGAAAGGAGGTGGAGAATGGCCAGGATGGTGAGATATTGAGCCCATCTGGCTACACACAATTCTTGTTTGTGTTGCTGCAACACCTGGAGGCCCAGCTGTAGTCCAGCACCCCAGTTTGGAGAGTTCTTGTTGGTTCTCCTCCTCTGTTGCACATTTGCTTTGAGATAACAGGTAATTGCATGGGAAATAGAAGTTGGCCAAGAGACCAGGACGTGCTTTGGTTCTCAAAGGCTACCCAGAAAAAGTGAGGCATTCCCATGGATAAGTACATGCCAGACATCCCATCAGGAACATGTTTAATTAGTCAACAGTGATGACCCTCCTAAAAATTGCCATTTGCCTTAGATAAGACATATCTCTCTGATAACCTCAGTATTTGCCTTATTCAAGATAATTCCCATAACAAGTACAATGAACTTGGTGCTATTTGCTTAAGCAAAATTATTTATGAAGGGAATGGCTGGTGCTGTGACTCTCACGCTTGCAGGTGCTCTCGGGTAGGTGATGGTCACAGCCATGGCCAGCCTGGGGCAGCGAGCACAGCACCTCAGGGCTCTTCCCATCCACTGCCCCTCAGAAGCTCACCCAGATGTCTGCCACAGCCCAGCTGGCCATGGGGAGACTGAGCAAAGCAGCTGATACAATTTTAGTCAGTGTTTTCCATGTCCTTTTTCAGTTTTCAACCAAGGTCTTTCCTGATTTCCAGGTGCTTTGGTGGCTGTGGCCAGGAGAAAGTGGTGGGCTGGGAAAAGCAGTGGGTGAGGATGTGGCTGCGTCCATTGTCTGAGGGACATGGAGGTGGACTAGAGCTCACATGGATGGGAAGGACAAAGTTGTGTCCCCAGTCAGGGATGATGTGCTTTTCTTACCTGGTAAAGCAAAATGTCGAATGTAAGAGATAATTCCATGCAAGCCAAGAAATGGAGAAAATACTACAGAAGGGAAATGGAAGAAAAAATGTTCCTGAAAGCAAGGCAAGTTTTCACCATCAAGAACATTTTTGTGAAAGACACAGCAGAGATTTTCACTTTCCACTGTAGTTTATATATATATATATATGTATGTATATATGCACATGGATGCCTGTGTGTGTGTGTCAATGTCAAATCCCCCAGCCCAAGTCTGGTATGCTGACCACTCAATTGAACCTGTGAGGAACATTGTACAGACCTACAGACCCAGGAATGACAAGGATTTTACAATGGGCATATACACACACAGGACCTTGAAGCCTAATAAGGAAACTCTTTACCATTTGTTTAAAGACTACATAATTTATGTTTTTCATCATCTCACAGGGGAGAAAAGGTTGTTTACTTTGATTTGTTGATGCAGCAATTTTAAACATACGGTATGCCACGTGGAGTCTATCTGGAAAAAAACACACCTTATTGATTGTGGTGTAATCAACGCAAAAGCCATGGCATGTAAAGAAGGATACTGGGTAAAACATAGAGAGTGCACCATTCTCACTCATTTCATACACCAGAACCCCTTATGTGATATTTGTGATCCACCTTGTATGACAGAAAATTAAAAAGAAAGGTTAAAAATGCCAGATCTGAGTTGTGCCTTGAGGGCAGAAGGAGGGAGAGGTACCCACAGAGTCACCACATGCTGCACAGCTCCCAGAAGCCATGGGTTGAGGTTTGAGCTCCCCGGGGGCAGGTAGCTGTGGAACCAGAGGAACAGCGAGGCAACTCCACAGAAAATCCACAGTGATAAATTGTTTGCTCTTAATATAAGCAGGTTCATAAACCAATCTGATCCCTGAAGCTTGAAAGAGACCAGATACAGAAAGCACATTTTCAGCTGCAGAGCTGGCAGAAATCATACCTGGGATCCTGACACAGGTGTAGCATTACATGGGGCTTCGGACAGGTTGGATTTCTTGCCACGTCCTCACTAGGTTACCCAGTGCTGTCCTGTACAGTGAGGCTCTCAGAGCTAAAACCAGCTTTGATTTTGACATCTCAGGCAGAGTGCTCTGTCTTGGGTGTGCACAGTCTGTCTGATGGTGCTTTGGGAGCACAAGGTGCTCTCTGCTGAGCTGCCAAGCAAAGCGACATCAGGCATGGGGCTGAGCACGGCCCATCACTGACACCAGCAGCACAGAGGTGGGCAGCCTGGGCAAGCCCCTGGGATGGGGCTCTCCCTGCACCCCCTCTGGCCAGAAGGTCCACCCTTGGTTGCAGAGTGGATGCAGCACTGATGCTGACCCCAGCTCAGCCATGAGGACCATGCTGGAGCCCGGGTGGCCCCATGATTTCCCCCTGTGCCGGTCTCATCACCCCATCCTCCCCTCAGTCCCCGCAGCCGGGAGCTGACAGCCCCTCCTTTCACTCCGTATCCTCACATCTCCTCTTGTTTTCATTCCCAGTACACAAGCACGCTGACGGTCCTAAGTGGGGAGAGCAGACCTTCAATTCTTCAAACTTTTTACAAGAAAAGAGTGCACTTTGCCTAATATGGGCTGCTCCCTGGGCTCTTTGCTTACATCTATAATTTTAAACAGAAGGAGTAGGTTTTGCTGGGGGCTTTCATTCCCTCCTTGTTCCCATTTGTTTTACTGTAAGGAAAATGTAGCCACAGAGTCTTACTTCTTTGTGCAAAGGGTTTGCATTCGGGCAACAGATGAGAAGTAACAATTTAAGTTTGATAGCACATTTTCATAGTCCTGATAATCAAATGGTAGGTGTACACTGAAAAAGCCAGATTCTGCCTTTATTTCCTGAGCCAGATCGAAGTAGTTGGACTAACCAAACTAGAGATCTAATTCAAACCTCTAGTTTTGTTTACACCAACTACTTTTATTTTTTATTCTGAATGCTCTTAACATAAATTGCTACTCTTGTTTGGGGTTTTTTTTGGTAATAATTGTCTTTTATATTTACATCCTAATGCAGCTGGGAATTTATTGACAGTATCTCTTATCAGAACTCCTTGCATTGTGCCAAACATCTACTGAAGCATTTTGTAGAGACAGAAAAAAAATAATTTCATCATGCAGGGACTCGTTCTGTAGCTTAACTTTTTATTAGAGGTCATGAAATTAAGATATCAAGCCACAAAGTGGTTAATGGCTAGAGCAGACTAAGAAAATCCTCTCCTTATCTCTTCCTGACCTTTTCCAACTGAGATATTTTTTTTGACAAAAAGAAGTTTTAGCTGCAGTGAAGCATTTTGGCTTTCCTCAGGAAAACCTAGTTTCTTTTATGGAATAGAGAAACACTCTTTTATAGTAAAATTTCCAGTTTCTTGTAGCAAAAATGTCTCAGCAAAAATGTTTCAACCAAATTGACTAATAGCAGTGTGCTTCTGTTCCTATCTATTACTAAAACATATTCCAGACAGAACTTGAAATGAAGTAGACAGCTATTATTACAACTCCTTTCAGCTTCTGAACTCGTGTTCACACGATTCCCTCTGAATTTTCTTTGTTCATGCAATAACCCTTCCTTCCCTGTTCAGTACTTGCACTTCAATGCTCATTTTGCACTGAAGTTGCCAAATGTGAACAGCGTAAACATCAAATGCTTTTCAGCATCTCATCCCTCTGTTCTCTTGGTTTGTCAAGGTACCCAGGTCATCGTTATAAATACAAATATGACCTGCAGTTATGATATACAGCAGCAGCTAAAGGAGTATCAGGCAGTGCAAGGGAGGGGAGGCCACCCCTGTGTTGTCTCTTTTGGAGCCTTTGGAGGCCTCAAGGTGATGCCCACACGGATGAGCATGGTGACCCAGGTATCAGCTTGGTGCAGGGTGCTGAGACAACCTGCCTCTCTGAGCTCATTAGCTCTGGCCATGCTGAGTTTCAGCCAAGAATCCCTTCCCACTCCTCTCTCCTTGCGACTTGCTCCATTCCCTTGGCCATGCACCAAGAAAGGTACTGGGGTCTGCTAAGGACAGTGTCAGAGATTGGAGTTGGTTGTGGGGAAAATGTGGGGTTTTTTTCTCCTTCCCTGTGTTATTTTCCAGCTGGATCAGCTTCCTAGGCTGGCTCACAGACACACCGCATGGGCAGGTATGTGTCAGGAGGGATTTTCCCCGGTGCTGGCACAGGATGAGGTGTGGAGGGATGCAGGAATGTCAAGAACCAGCCATATTGTTGAACAAGACCCCTCATCCCCACGTCTTGGCCTAGGTGGCTGGAGCAGCCTCTGGTGAAATGGAACCCAAATGCCTCCAACAGGCTCTTGATTAAGCCATTATGTTTGTGACTAATTTCTTAAATATCTGCTTTCCTTCTTATGTTCTCTCAAGAGCCTCCCGCCCCACAGTTGACTCACACGTGAGCAGGTGCTGCTGGCAGAGGCGGCACGTGCCGGTCCCTCCACCCCTGCCCCCATACCCAGCCTCAGCACTGCTCCTCTGGTATCCCCCATCCCCAGCACTGGGGATGGAGTCTGCCCAGACCTGTTCTGCTGCTGGTGGGGTCAGGGAAATTACACCCTGAAGTAGCTCACAGCATCCAAAGACCCATCTAGGTGGGAAAAAAAAGCAATTTTGCTGTTTGCTTTCCCTCTCAATGAGGAAGAAAACGGTTTGCAATGCACAAGGTGGGTTCTGGCATAAGAGATCAAAGCATTTTCCATCCAGAAACTGTCACATTGTTTCTGTGATGCATCCATATTTCAGAAATCACTGTTTTCAGCGCTAGGTACTGCACAGACCAGGCAATGGCATCGGGGCTGGGTGCTCAGGGCAGGCCTGTGAACAAGCTGGTCAGCTGCACAGTGGGAATGGGAACTGTGTTTAACTGCAGCTGTTACACCACTGATAAATGAACCTGCTCTCCTCACTGAGTCAGTCTTTCTTAAGGGAATGACAGGAGGGGCCAAACTCACATGATGCTGTAATGAAATAATCACCGGAGCACTTGTTCAAAAATTGCAGATCAAGTGTTGCCTGAGAGTAAAGTAACCCAGCAGCCTCAGCCCTGTGGGTAGAGCTCACCATGCCCCTAGTCAAGGCATGGACACCAGAGCTGGACCTCACTTTGCATTTATGGGAAGGTCAAGCAGGAAGAAAACCAAGGTAAGGAGTTGCATTTCCTTGAGTCAGGCATGGGTGAGAGGATTTTCACTGCTTGGCTGCTCCTGGATGTCTCCTCTGTCTTCTGGCAGAGCCCTGCCATGATTTAAGGCATGGTTTGGGGAGCTGTGGGCTGTGCTGGAGGAGAGAAGGCAGCTGTGTGTCAAATGCCCTTTTTCCATTGAGCTTCCCTTGGTGGCCCATATGTCACATCCTGGTGCAGCAGCTCCACCCACGTGGAGAAGGCAAGGAAGAATTGTGCAAGCAGTGAACACTGCCGAAGCAGCTTCAGAATCACTCTGTATGGATCTGGGTTTGGTCCATGGGGACCAAAATGGCGCAACCCACTTATTTTGGGAGCTATAGATCCTCCTTTGCTCCTGGAAGCCATTTGCCAGCAATGCTCTGCTCTCTCCACTGCCAAAGGCCCTGCAGGGTGCCAGGGAGGGTTAAGACAACCAGCCAGCCAGGCAGCAGCAAAAAATGTCACCACACAGCTCTGCAGTGAGGAGAGAAAGGGCAGCAGACACCTGTCTCCAAAAACCTCACAAAACATTATTAAACTCTGGTGGCAAGAAAAACACCACTGGGAAAGATGTTCCTGCGCAGAGCTGGAGCAGGGCTGATGTCTGCGCTGGGACTGTGCTGAGCCAGCTGGTGGATCTATACAATTGCCAGACCCCTTCCTTCCTCATCCTTAGCTTGGGAGAGCAGATGCAGCACCACCGAGCTCATTCCTGCTTTTTCTTCCATATTAGGTAGACCCCTAAGTGTCGTGCCCTTCGCAGAGCTCACATCATCTCTAGACAGCAGCAGATGGCACTCGACGGCTTGTGTGGTGTCCGCAACTCCTTGCACTTGTTTCACCCTTCTGCAGGCTCCAATTCCCTCCCACAGCATCGCGCCCCATTCCATCATCACCGGACGGTGCTACCACTGGAGCACGCCCTTTCTCCTATTTCAAGATATCCAGGTGCCACCAGTGCCTGTGGGCTCCTAGTCAGAGGGTTCCACTTGCACCAAGCTTCTGGTGCTGCGCAGACAGCACCACTTTCCCAACAAGGTGGCTGAGATGTCTCTTTACCTTTGCCAGTGGCCTCCCTGAGGCTGGTATCAAACGTTAGGCCTTGTATCAAACATGAGGCCTTATATCAAACTTCAGGCCTTGCATCAAACTTCAGGCCTTGTTTCAAAGGCCCCAAGAGCAGCCACACAAGCACAGGCAACAGCACCAAGGGAACCGATCGCATCTCATCACAGGGGATACAAAGGAACAAAGCATCTCTGGGTCACATTGTCCAGTTTTATCTGTGACAGGAGTTCGGGGGGGTTTCATCCTGTTTCGTAAAGTGAAGCCCCGGGGGCCCAATCTGGAGCAGTGGGTCTGCATTTTGTGGGTGTGGAGGCTGTGGTTGCTCAGGGCCATTGTGAGGGGCTGAGCTAGGGTGGAACAAAGGGCGAGGCTGGTCAGTCTATGGCGTCTCTTGTGCCACTGCCATCACAAGGGACATCAAAATGAGGGGCAGCTCATAATAGCAGCAGCAGGCAGTGCTGCCCCAGTCCAGCCTGGGCAAATGTCGAGTGCGCACACAGGATGAAGGCTGCGCTGAATGAGAGCCAGAACACAAACTCGGGCATCTGAGAGAGTGCTTCCCCTCTTGCCCAGTCCCTCACAGGAGCTCTTTGGGCACAGCACAGGGCGGCTGCTGCTGCTGTGGCTGTGGCAGCAGCTGGGCCTTGGTGCCTGCCAGCTGCCTGGCTTCCCTCTCCTTCCTGCCCCCACTTCCCTGAGGCTCCTGTCCCCACTTCCCCTCCTCCTCCCATATCCCTCAGAGCCTGCCTCCCCCCTTGTTCCCCTCGTCCTGTAGGCCATGGTGGCCATCATCTTCCTGGTGTGGCTTGTGCACAGCCTTAGCAGTCCCCGCCGGTGGTCAGGGACAGACTGGAGAAGGAGACATGCCTGTGCATGGAAGGGCGTGCCAAGTACCAGCAGCGGGAGAGGATTCGGCTGCTGCGGGAGCTGGAGCAGGCAACCCGGGAGCAGGGTGGAACCCCTGGGGAGTCACGCTCTGGGCTGCCTTGAAGCAATGGCCTCTCTGGGCCGCTGCTGCAGTCCTGCTCCTGCTCTTGGTGTGGTGCTTTCTCCTCCTTTTTGGGCCAGTTAGCAGTGGCCAGGAGACATACTCCAGTAGCAACATGGATGAGACTGAAAATGACAAAGGAAACAACGCTGTGGCAAAGGAAGTCCTGCAGACCAGTCCCAACACACAGAGCTGAGCTTGTGGGGGCTCAAGCCTGATGAGATACTCTGTATATATTAGAAGTTCATGTTTAAGTAGTTATTATGTAGATAGTGCACTTATTCCCCACCAATAGATAACTAGTTACTATGTAGTTAGTGAAGATATCCTCAGTAAGGAGAGTTAGTGCATTTAACCCTGCTTTCTTGTTTTCTCAATAAAACATAGGGTTCCAGAATCTGGATTACGCAAGCTTTTATTGTAGTCCACTGGCCCCAATGTGCTGAATTTGTTCTAATCAGAAATTCAGGCTATTTGTACCCTGCCCATCTTATTTCACATGATGAGCTGGAACCCATGGGGGTTTAATTTCTGCTGAATTTCTCTACCTTTATTGCATCAGTCACCCTATAGCCTTGCCAGGGGCCTGGTGCCACCTAAGGGGGTATGCTGGATACAGAGATCGTGCTGCTGTGTCACCAGTGGGATTTGCTGCTGCACATTTCCTCCAGATGCAGAAGCAGGCTATTGATTGAGAGCTGTTTCAGTGGAGGAGCCTGTGGAAGGTAACTGCAGTGTGGACATTGTGCAAGCAGAAACAACTTGAAATTTTTTCAGATATTTTATGCTTTCGCTTCCCATCACAGAGCAGTCTTTGCAGCCAAGGGGAGAAGGTGTGCACTTAGCTGATAAAAATAAACAGCATTCTCAGCTGCATTCCTGGATTTAATGTTTGCAGGTCTGATATTCACTTGCGCTGCTCCAGCAAGCATTAGTAGCCTCAAATACTAAATATTTACGTAGTGCGTGTCATGTGTAGACTGGGAGGGGGGAAAGTATCATCACTCTCTCTTACAGAGGAGTTAAGTGACTTTTCCACGATTGATCTGGACCCTAACAGGACCTAAAATTCATCGGAGCTCTTGGGGAACAGCGTTGCTCTCTTTCCCTGGGACTTTGGGAGCCATGCTTTTGGGAAATGGTGTCCCTTGCCAGGGGTAAAGAAACAACAGGGAATTTGGCATAGGCAACTGGATAAAGCTTTGGGTGCCCAATCAAAAAATCAGGCCCTAGTGTGCACTGTGATAGCATCAGTGAGACCAGGCGGCTGTACCTCATGCACGGCTTAATTTCACACAGGAGACCATGCCAGAGACTTTAAAGAAGCAGCTGCCCCCTAATTCCAAAAATCACCCAGGCTTCTGAGAAAACTCATCTCTTCTAGCCTGTGCAGCAAACAAATTGTTGCTCTTTCTGCTGACAACAAGCCATAAATTACCCTGTTATAAAAGGGAACAGCAGCCAGAGGAGCTGTGCTCCAGCCAGCTAGCAGGCATTTTGTTTTAGCAGGGAAGGGCAAAACCCTTGTGTTTAAAGGAGATGCCTCCCAGTTTACCCAAGGTGCCCAGCAGCCTGCTTGCTTCTATAGGTTCCTACAGTAAAGGTCACATAGATGGCTTGGGAATAATGCATTCCCCTTGCTCATGTCAGGCGGATGGAGCTGAAAGTCTCTCAGGACTGGTTGTCTCCTGCATGTTTATTTTATTCAGTAGTATCATGTCAGTGTGTCTGCCTAAATATAGCTTCTGTGAAGAGCATTTCTAAGTTTCCTGTTACAGTTTCACTCGCAGTTACCTTACAGTAAATGGAGGAAAATCAATGTAATCTCAATTACACGCCACCTCTAAATGTGCCTTGCTGGAAATTCTGCCCGAATTGATTCTCCTCTCATGGAAACTGCCCATCCTCTCTTCCTTTCTCTCTCTTTATCCCTCCTTTTTGTTGTAATAAACCACAATTTTATAATTTAAAACCCCCTCACTCTCCTTTCTGTGATGTGCCGTGCAGATAAGGCTTTCACAGGAACTGACTGTGCAGAAACCATGGAGTCCCTGGACAGAGCTGCAACTGCGAAGTTGGGATTAATTGACTCTGTGGCATTAGGACATGACAATTTCAGCAGCTTCAACAGAGTAAACTGAGCAGAAGAGTCAAATTCAAGGTAATCTCTGAACAGCAAACATAAGCCTAGAGATCCCTTCTTTTGTCTTTTGCAGACAAGACGATCCTAGAAGTAGCAAGAAAATGATTGATTTAAAAATTTATTCTTCTTTGCTGTGGTGCTTAAATACAGCTCATTCACCCATCCCCACTGTCTTCCAGTAACACCTATCCACAGACACACAGAAAAACTACTATTATCAAATCCTTGCAGTGTCAGTGTCAGCCAGTCACCAGTAAACAATCACAGCTATAAAATGATCCAACAGATGTTATGCTAGAGATGAGTAGTCCAAAATAGAAAGTCTAAAAATACATCTCCAGGGCCAAATCACACCCTCTTTTTTATGCTGCGCTCTGCCATTTTTGGCCCACAGTTGGCACTTTGATTCCACATGGAGGTGGTCCCACAGCCACCAGTACACCCTAGGATGGGACAGGATGGGGGGACGTTGTCACGTGGGGCCCTGACTGCAGTGACCACCCACAGAATAGTCATTATCCTCAACAAGTTTATTTTATTTTTATATTATTATTATTATTATTATTATTATTATTATTATTTACCCATCAAATATCCCCATAATACAACACCAGGGGCATTGCTGATGCAAACAGGCTCTCAGAAATTATGCACACTGATATGTATTTTTAAAAACTCAGACCTGAGGTAGGATTTAATATCCAGCAGGGTCGTATTGGTACATGCAAAAAGCAAAGCACCGAAGCCTCAGCTGCTGCAGGAAAGTGGAGTAGGGTTATGGCAGAGAGAGATCAAGTCACAATAGGAGATGACACCACAGTGCTGTCCAACCCAAGATGGAGCTGGGGCTGTGGCTGGGTGTTCTGCACTCCCATCATGGCTCCCCAATTCCTCAGTCCAGCAGGGATGTTTCTTCAGGAGATTTTGGTTTTATCTTGCTTTCATGTGCCGAGACTAAGCCAAAAGAGCACAGATCCCTCAGGGGCTGAGCAGCTGCTTTGCATTACAATGTCTATTAAAGCCTGGAGATAAATGCAGGGTTATTCTCTGCTCTTTTGAAAGGAGGGGCCTAGAAGATGTGTCAGCAACATCCTCTCTGCAGAGAAGGGTGTTGAGGCCAGGGGGACCCCACAGACCTGTCACCACCAGGTCTTAGGGAGCTTGTTCCTACAAGCAAGGAGCAGATGATACCAGTCATTTTGGCCTATCTGGGTACTATCTTGGGCTCTGATCCTATCAGACCTTGTAAGCCAAACAAGACAAGGCTGCAGCAGCAGCTGGCTGGGAGATTTCCAGGAAAAAGAAGCAAGCAAGCAGCCTTTTCAAATCTGACTCTCTGCTCAGTTCAGGGCCCCTGCAAGGAGACTGGGACATGAGGCAGGATGGGGCATTATAGCCTCAAATGTGAGGTCGCTTCAAGACCCCACTCCCAGCCCAGCTCTGTGACATGGCCTGGGCAGCAGGCTGCATTTTCCAGCTCTCATTTTGACAGAGATTCTTTGGCTCTTCAAACATTGTGTGTTTAGCTTGGGTCACCACTGAATGGAGGTCGTTGGGCACTACAGTGTCCCTAAGCAGAAATGGAACTTGCCCAGGCAGAAAGGGCATATGGGATCAGAGGAAGGTCGAAAAGTAGAAAAGCTCCTGGGAGAGTGTAATATGTTCTACTCTCACCCCTGAAGGCAAATGACTAGCTGCTTATATAGGAAACAGCCACGGGTGGAGAAGCCCTGGCAGCTTCCATCAGTGCCAGCCTCTGGGGCAGGAGGGATGATCCAAAGGACACAGAGAGGTAGCACAGGGGGTTTCCCAGTTTCTGGATGCCCCTCCACTCTGCTTGGCAGGACTGGTGTTCAATGATCGTGCCAGTGTGGCACAGCCGTCAGCCATGCATCCATGGGGCAGCTACTGTGCTAGCTTACGCTGAGAACGCTATTGGGATGGGTTGAAAGGAGCTCTGCATGCTCATCCTTCCAGACCAGGAGTCTGTTTGCTGCTTCTCTTGGCTGTTTCGGGATGGTCAGAGAGGAGCCCTTCTGGCTTGCCCTGCCTGCTCGATCTGCTGGGTGAACTGTCCTGCACACTGTCCTGCAATCTAAAAAGACAACTGCCCTGCGAGCTGTCCTACACACTGCCGCACTAACAGCGGGGCCAGCTGCTGGGCCACCTGCCACGCCCGATTTCCCATTAGCCCAATTCTTGCCCATCTGCCTGTTAGCCGTTTGCCCGGCTTTTGTCCGGTTTTTGCCCGGTTTTTGTCCGGTTTTGCCCGTTCGCCACTCCCCGGGGCGTTTGAACCTCCCTCGGGTGCTCTCGGCACCGCCCCCTCCTCGCCTGGCTCGCTGCTGGACCTGCCGGGACCCGGGGCTGTTCCCGGGCTGGGGAACCCCCAGTACAGCTCGGTCTAACCCTCACCCCCACACTTACCTCAGCCACCGACCGAGACCGTCACTGCTGTTCCTCCCTCACTTTAGTGATGCAAAGACAACTCCCGCATCCCCAACGAGATGGGGATGAGATGGGGGATGAGATGAAGGCCAGAGGCTTAGCAGCTGTCTGCAGGCATTGCTCCAGAGTGTGCTGATTTCTCATTTCACAGCTTGAATAGACAATCTGATGTGATCACAGCGTTCCCCCCTTCCCCACTGCCCTTCCCTGGTGGGTGAACGTGCTCATGCCAGCTCAGATTCAGTGACTGAACCACGGGACACCACCTCCCTGTGGCATTTGCAGGAGCTACCAAAGACGTGGAGGTGGCTTTGCACTGGAAACCAAACGAGATGTCTCCTAAAACATGTTTTCTCGAAGGGTCCTGGCTCAGTTCCAGGACAGGCAATGACCCTTTGATTCTGCCTGGCACAAGCTTTACATGAACTCTCCCTGCCCAAAGGACAGTGGACTTTGGCTGCCCGCATGTCTCATCCAGCTGGGGCACATGGTATAAGCCAGGATGCTCATATTTCTTGGTGAAAGAAAATAATAAAACCAGAGCAAGTAAGAGATGCCCAGCCTGTGTTTATTTTCTCCTGACGTGCTCACACATCTCCAGTTTTTCACAGATTAATTCTTACTCGCTGTGTTGTGGCTTTTTTCAATTTCACAGAGACTTGAAGCAGAACTCATTTACACTAGAAAGAATGTTTCTTGCTTCAGCTTCCTGACATGGGTTAAAATCAATAACATTAAAGTTTATTTTAAACACTTTAGTTTAGCAAAGCAATTTTCTCAGCATTCCAGCCTGCTGTCAGTTTTTTCACTGCTATTTGCAATGCATTAGGTGTATTAAAGGAGTGTTTCACAATCCCATCTGCTTTCAAAGACCTTTCTAACAAACCCTGCAATAAGGATATAATTCATGTGATGACCTTGGTCAAAAACAAACACAGGCCCCAAGGTGCAGCATGTGCAGAGGGGTTGATACACTCACAGGTTTTTTGTTATAAAAGAGGTTTTATGTGTCACTGTCTTGCCAAAGCTGGCTGGCCTTGTGTACACCCAGCAGCACCACTGCTGCTGGCCAGGGAGCTATTCCTTTGTCTCATTTCGAAGACTTGAACTACATTTTATGGTTTTAAATACACCCCACCGCCTGGGAAATGCCCATGAACTGATGTTTGCAAATACATGATGCCATTGCCTCGCCAGCAGAACGAACACATGTGCCATATTGTTCAACAGCAGAACTTAAAAGGGATGATCACGCATTTTTGTGAATGAGAAGGGGTTGGAGGAGGCAAGGAGAGTGAATAAATTTGCCACAGATGACACAGCTCTGCAGGTAGGTCCCCTAAGGAGAGAACAGTTGGGTTTTCTGTGCTGCAGACCTGTCTGACTGGCACAGACCAGGCTTTAAGCAGCTGATCTGGAGCAGCTGCAGACTCAGCTGCTGTCATGGAGCATTGAGCCATACATGGACCAGGCTTTGACATTTCCCCCCACTTCTGAAAACCAGGTCACCTCTCAGGTGCTGGCAGTGGCATTAAAAGTCTAATTTTAGGCTCCTGGCTGCAGGAAGCATCCCTGTAAATGCTCAGTTTCTGTGCCAAGCTTCTGTAGGCTGGAGTGGAAATTGGCATCAGGAAGGCTTTACTGTCTGCACTCTGAATGGAAATAAAAAAAGACTCAGGAAGATCATCTGGACAGAGTTAGCTCTCAGAGGGCAACATGAGCAATAGACAAAGAATTAGTTATTCAGTTTTTCAGCACAGTTTTAGGGCCCAGATTGTGACTTTTCCCATCTTCCCACCCTCCCCATACAAGCTGCTGGCAGCTGCAGGCTGCTGCCACACTGACTGCCCCTTGGAGCCCCTGCAATGAACCCTGCTCAGCACCAGTTACATGTAGAAGCAAAACTGGACCAGAAGGTAGCTGTGAGCAGCTTAAGATGCTGTCAGGTCTGTTGTCCCATCTCACATCTGCTGCACATGGGAAGTGAGATGGGGACTGCAGAAAGGTTGGCATTTTGTGGAAGGAGGTGGGAGCAGGAAGGGATGGTGAAGGCTTCAAGGAAGGAGGGGACTGGACACTTGCCACCCTGTCCCCATGGTTCCACACACATAACTGATACTCTGGGATGACCCCCGAGTTATCTGGGGATGCAGATTAGCTAAGGACTAGTTTGAAAGGACAGTTTTACAGTGGTATGAGTTATCTGAGATGCAGGCTATATGCACGAAAACACAATAGTTGGAGCTCCTCAATGCAAAGCATTGTGATGTGATAGTGAGATACATATTATAGGGCCTTAAATCATGTCTACAGCACTGATTACAAATTCACATAGTCCTGTCTCAGCATGCACCAGGATCAGAGTCAGACCTGGAAAAGATTCTTTGAGGATGGACTATTCAAGTGCTCCAAATTCCTGCTCAGTCTCTGGGAGAGGATACTGATTAAGTGCTACCTTCGTTTCCCCAGCCTTTCATCTTGGAGAAAGCCTGTGCCACTTGCAGAGAAAGCCCTGCAGATATTTGGGGCACACCAGTTACATCCAGCCACTGCCACTCTCCTAACACAGGAGTACAGACACAGGCCAGCTGGCAGAGAGCCAAATCCTGCCCCTACAAAAACTTGTGGATTGTCTGGCACAAGCCAGGGTTTCACCAGGCACATTCCTGCTCAACTTCACACCTTTTATCCTTGTTCATTAGAACTTAAAATCCAACTGAACAGACCACCCAGGCACTGGTCAGAGAAATGTATTTTCCGTTGTCTGGAGGAACAAGGAGGTTTTCCATGTCCCTTTGTCCTGGGTATCTCGTGCCCATTTACCAGGCAGAATCTGCTGTATTGTTAGATACAGCACTAACTGCTCTCCAGCTGCTTATTCCACATTTTACAGGATCTGGACTGCTCCTGCATTTGCTCTCACTCAGGGTCTTGAGCCCTTCCAAGGCTTCTGGAGGATGAACCTGCAACTGAGCTACCTGGTGTGAATGGGTGGGCTGGTTTTCAGGGGATTTTATTTTTTAATATTGTCTTTATATTTAAGCTGCAATATCAAACTTTTGCTGTAAGTTCTGGTCCAATATAACATACCCAAGGGTGAAACCTCTGAGGCAACTCCTCTGACAGAGGATCCAGAGACAGCAGGTAAGGAAGGTGCTGTAGGCACACGGAGAGAAGTCAAACATCCATCCTGACCCCTCCTCTGTGTAAGCCAATACAGACCCTGCACTGGGATTGCTTTCAGCAGCTGTTTTCCAGGCCATATTTCTAAAGGAGAGAAAAACACTCCAATCTGTGACTTAAGGGCAAAAACTCTTCACCTCCTCAAGCCTCTCTGAAAAGACTTTACATGGTGTGAGGCCCAGTGCTGGTAATGATGCTCTTTTTAAACGAGCCTTACTTAAAGAAGCCCCAGTTGGTGTGCTGAAGATGACTTCAGATAGCAGAGCCAATTACTTTGCAATCCCCAGCTGCGAATATCAAACGCTGGAAAAAGCTTCTTGTTTTACCCAACTCTGCAACACTACAGAGGAAACAATGGCCATGCACTGCTGGGGTAGCCTCAAGCCAGGGCTGCTATGATAAGCAGTGGCAGCAATAGGCAGGCAGACAACATCTTGAGGAGCCTCAGGGCAGGACTGCACTGGGAGCAACCACTGACAGATGCTGGAGACGTTTTCCTGACCGGAAAAAAAGGTCCTGCAGGGAGCTCAGAGACAGGTATGGCTCTGGAGGGAGGGAAGAGTAGTTTCTCTTCACATTTCTATCCTCATGTCCTTTTTCTTGTGGGGTCTGTGGTCAGAAGTCCTGGAAACACTGCAAGTGCTTATTTTACTCAACAGAAGATCTGGATTTTGGTGTTGACAGTTCTTAGTAAGCTGTTGTACCCAGAGCTGTGCCAAAACAATCAAAGCAAAGAAAAGTCATTCTATCTTTCTGTGTAAGGTAAGTCAACAGAGACCCTTCTCTGGAAACAACAGAGCTGTATTTATTTGCACCCAACCTGGTTTGGCCCTGATTTGGCAAATAAAACCATGTAATTTCCATCAGCGAGTAACTGAAAATTCCCCTCTGCTTTCAGAGACCTTTTGAAGTGGTGATGCCTTATATTTCCTAGGAAACTGATGAAACCTGAAAGGATTAAACCACAGTTCTCTACTATTACAGAGTGGGACACCTGAACTTCTTTAGGAGGTGGCAGAAAAAGGTTATATATAGTTTGAAGCGATCAGAAATGCAACTGTGGTTGGTAAGGTCACACACTCGCTGGAGTCAAAGGTGTGGGGACAGGGCTGCACCTGGCTCAGGCTCCTCAGGCTGATGCCACTGAACCTGTGGCCATGTCTGTGTGGGCTGGGTGGATTCGCCAGCCCTGTGGTTGCCCCAGCCTGGGCACCTCCATCCTGCATATTCTTCTGTGTGAGAGTGGTGAGGCACTGGCACAGGTTGCCAAGAAAGTCTGTGGATGCCATATCCCTGGAAGTGTTCAGGACCAGGTTGGACAGGGCTTGGAGCAGCCAGAACTAGAGGAAGGTGTCCCTGTCCATGGCAGGGGGTTGGAACTGGTTGATCGTGAAGGTCCCTTCCAACACAAACCATTCTAGGATCCTATGATGATATGAGGATGGAGGAAAGGTTTTCATGCTGGACACTTGTGAAGTTATGATCCTTTCTGGGGCCCTCAGAGGTGGGCAGTGCTCTGTTTTGTGCTGTGGCACAAGTCCATCTCCTCCTGGGCACTGCAGAGTGACGAGGACAGAGCTGTATGCCTCCAAGCACTTCCTCCCATCCCTGCTTCAGCAGACCTGACCCTTTGGGATGCTGTGTCTTCTTCTGTAATGGTTTCCATCAGTGCTGAAAAGCAGCTTTTCAATGAATTCAGTGCAAAAACATCCCCATAGATGGGGACAACACACAGCTACCTGGGGAAAACACCTTCCTGAGAAAGAGCCTTGGTTTAGTTGTGTTGCAGAAAAGCTCCCACCGACGGCTGTGAGCAAAATTAAGAGCTTTTGGCTCGTGCATCTATAATTAGGCTGAGCAGAAGGCAAAATATTCCGTTATGACAACTTCAGAGTTGAAAGAAATACGTCCGAGCAGATGTTGATTTGCAGGATAAACAAATTAATTCAATTCAATTTAGCCCCCTCTACAGCTACAGTCCTTTGTTCCTTGATTTAAAGTGTCAAACCCAGGGCCCATGCTGCATGCATGACAAAAAACACATGCCAGGACAGGCACATCAGTCTGCAAATAGAAAATATATCCAGTATGCTTGAGGTCTGCTGTATTTCCATATCATCCCTTAACCTTCAGGACCTTGGCTGTTACCCAGGGCTGGTGTTCCACAAACACACACTTGATTTACAAAGCTTTTGCAGCTTGCCAGTGGAAGGATTGGCTTTGATGCAGGGACCTCTAAGGTTACAGGGCTACATTAGGTTGGTCATTAGGTTGGAGACTGAGCCTCCCAGTCTCCACATTTTCAGGTGAAAACAATGTCTCTTGTAAAAGGCTGTTTGGTGGCTTATGATGGGAGGGAGTCAAGCACGGGGTTGGCACTCAGTCCCTCCCTGCACAGCCATCTGTTCTCACCTGGGATGGCACAATCCTTTGGAATGGGACCTTCCTTGAAGCTCTGGAGAAGTCCAAGTCCGTACTGGGTGTCAATGCAAATCACTTGAGAATAAGCTTGGTTGGAGACAAACAAGCAAACAAACAAACGAGGGATCCCTCCTGGAGTCAAATGCTCTTTCTGAAAAGCTGAGCTGGGGTTTAAAGGGCTTTACTTCCTTCAGAGGTCTTGGAGAGGTCTGTGGCTTCTCTGACCTCCGAGTTTAGACCGAGACATAATTCAGCCCTTTTAATAACTGAAGGGCATTGAGTCTTCTTAGTCCAAAGGAGCAGATAAGCAGCTTTCTGAGTACTCAAACTCAGGCTGGTTTTATAGCTTTTGTAGCATTAGCACAATTCTCTTTCTGTGCTTAATAATGTGTTTTGTAGCCCAGCAGGAATATCAGCGTACACAGAGGCTTAGATCAATTGTCTAATATTTTTATTGTTTGGCAGCAGAAACTTTTCACTTTTCAGAAATTTTGGAAGAATTTATTGGATCTAGAGCACCTGTGATCTGTGCACAAGTGGCTGGTGGGAGGGCTGAGCACTGCATCAGTTTAATGGCCTGGAATACTGTTGAGCTGCTCTGTATTGGATGCTGCTGCATGGGATCTGACATCTCCAGGTGGCACAAAGAGGCAGGCACTTTTCCTTGTCCCTCAGAACGACCCAGCTGGCCCAAAACTGGTCAAAGGGAAGGAAACAGCTCCTAACCTGCACAGATGGCTCCCGTTAACTCCCGTCTCACCCCCATGGCTCAGTCTGGAGTCTCATGGCAGTGTGTGCTGTTTGCTGGCAAAACAAGAGGGGCTGAGAAATGGCCCAAGCTGCCTTTGATTGCTGTCCTGCAGACAAGAGCTTTGCATTTGTTGTAAACTACAAATAGGATGGATATTTGGAGCTGGAGCATGGCTGTAGCAGTAGGGCATGTCAGAAGGCATCTGACTACTGCCCCAACAGCCTTGTGGGCTTTTCCCAGGCACTGAAGGCTTCCTCATGCCATGGAAGTCTTGGCTGGAGATGGGTCCTGAGCCCCCTGAAACACAGTGGTCCTGCCTAGCTCCAGACTCCCCTGCTCCCAGGGGCTCAGCAGTCTCTACTTTTCTTGAAGAGACAACCCAAACTCTTATTCCACATAAAAGATCTAAATATAGTATCTGAGGAAAAAAGTTCCTCTTTTTTGTATCAAGTAAAAAGCTCTGTGTAAATTCTGCAGTGCTCTACGCACATTCTGGATGTGCTTTATGAAGCCAGTGAGGCAAAACCAGCCCTGGGAGCACCATCCGTGCAATGCCAAACCACCACTCTCAGCTCCCATCTTGTCCAGAAACAGGACCTTACAGAACAAGGTTTTGTAAGCAGACAACTTCAGTCCATAAAAAAGAATCATTTTGTTAAATGTTAGCCTAGTTGCATTCCATGTTTCCATCTCCCCGCTCTCCTTGCCAGGCAGCCCAGGGTGGGTGCTCAGGTACAGGTGACAGAAGAAACACCGGGAGGAATTCATCCCCCTGCGAGTGGCAGAGCCCATGGTCCAGCTCCGTGGGATGCTTGTGTTGCAGCTCCATGGGTTTGCTCTCTCCGGCAGCATTGTTAAACTCATCCTGGAGCAACTATCCCATCCAAGAGGTGGAGGTGCCACGGTGAGCAGCAGCCAGAGCCCCTGCACTTGCAGGCAGGTTGCATAAGCCTTGTTTCTCTGGAAAAGCAGCTAAAAATAACCAGGGGGGATGTGCCACAGGCTGCAGGCTCCTGCTGCCAGGTTTGTTTTATATTGCAGCAGCTCTGGGACTCAGTCCCAGGCCACGCACTGTGCCTGGAAGCAGCACTGGGGATTCAGGGGGGCCGGGGCTGGGCTGCCACGAGTCAGCACCACAGCTGGGCTGGGGCCACAGGAGGTGCCCTGTGCTCTTCCCTCTGCCCTCGGAGCCACGGTCCTCACTGGGAGCCTGCCCAGCTCCTGTGGGACCCCATTCCCCAACCCACACCGAGAGCTGCTCAGGAGGATCATTAATGAGGAGGGTGGAGGTGGTCTCAGTTTCTTTATCCCTTGTAAGAGGGTTTGCACTATAAGGTGATACCTTACTCCAGAGCAGCCTGGTCAAGTGGAAACCAACACTAGCTGAGTAAATGCTGATCATCCTGCTTAGAGACTTGAATTAAAAAGCTTTGCCAATCAGTCTTGATTGATAGAAAAAGGACAGGGCATTAGGATCAGTCATGAGGCTTTAGAAGGCAAGACATTCTCCTCAATCTTTTAGTTTCCCCATTTATTAAGCAGGAACAGACCTGTATCATTAACAGCAGAATATTTACACATTGCTTGTGCCAGTGAGAAAAAACAAATGCACATATTAGAGTTCCACCTAGGAGCTAAATCCTGTGCTAGAGAGAGCTGTCACTCTGCTGTGATCAATAAGCCCGTTAGCCCTTGCTCAGTGCCTTGGCTCCCAGAGAGCCCCTGCAATCAGATCTGATTATGGTGATGTATTGGTGCGATTTTGACTGTGCTCGTCTGAGAGGCTGGGATCAGGTTGCATGGAAGAGCAATAAAACAAAGAAAAAATAGTAGTAAAAAAATTACCCCGAACAAAGACATTAGAGGCAAAATAAAGCCATTTGGAAAATGAAGCTGGCAGCATGACTGGGAAGATGCAGCAGGCGAGAGCATTGGGCACAAAGCTCGTACCTGGCTTGGCTGTGCTCTGGCTCTGGGCAGCCCAAGTGCTGCTCAGCATGATGCTGCTGCTGCAGACGGGACAGTCTCCACCCTTACAAATTCAGATGGTCGGGGATGTAAAGGGTGGTGGCTGCTCTGGAGGCCAGCCTGAGGCTGTGCAATGTTCATACACATCCCACACCAGCCAAATCCTGTTCCCTTTTTTCCTGTTGCAAACCCCTCTCCCAGCTCTTTACAGATACAGCACAAATATCAGACAAAAGGTTGCTCACAGCAGCAAATGGGGTTTTCTGAAGCACTTCCATGACTAAGCACAAACCTTGAACGTGATTTTGGCTGCTTTGCCCTGATGCTGGCCCCCCACCTGCCCCAACAATGATAGGAAGAGATGGGACAGATCCTGATGCCAGTCCCAAAGACCAAGGAGATTTGTTGTGGATGTGGAAGGTCCCAGCTCCGGTGGCTGCATTCAGGCCCCGCAGGCTCAGGGCTCCCCTGTGCTGCTGACACCCTGCTAACCTGCCACAGTGGGAGCAACTGGGCTGCAAACCCACCCTGGGGGTCCCACATGATTGATAGCAGGAGGGCAGTGGGGCTGGCAAGTGGATGAGCAGCTGATGGATGGCTGTAACTCAAGCCTTCGCATCCCTGCTGCAGCTTCAGCTCTGGGGTCAGCAGTGCTTGGGCTGTGGCACAAACCCAGCCAGGCCAGCGAGCTTCCACCGAGAGCCTGCTGAAACTGGGAATCTGTGGAGCAGCAAAACCCAAGTTTTGCCTCTGGGGAGACCCACGGGGAGTGCTGAAGTCCTCCCGAAGTCTCTCACTTTCATAGTGACTAGAAAAAGAGGCGCTGGAGAGAGCATGGCATGGGCTTGCAATAACTCTGCTTTTGTTGTCCTGATTTTATTGCAAAAGGAGGACAACCAAATGCCAGGGTGGGAGCGGGGGGAGCCTGAAGGACCAAAGGAAGGAGGTTACAAAAGGAGTGTGTGGGTTATCGGTGTGAGTGCATTCCTGCAGGGCCGGGCAGGCCGACAGCCGGGGCCCCTCGCACAAACCCCGGGGAGCTGTTTGCACAGCACCCGCCGCTCGTCCCAAGAACATTTCTTAAATTGTTTCTAGCACTCTCAAGAGCGTGACTGCACCTTGAATAGTTATTTTAGCAATTGCTGCATGAGCAAGTGTTACCCCAACAGCCCCTCCCCACAAAACAGGGCAGGGCTCTGGAGGGACCCACATGCTGGGCCGGAGATGGAGGCACCTTTTATTTACCACCACCTCCACTGACCAGGCACATTGGAAACCCGATTAGTGACTCTGGTCCCAAAGCCTGTCCCCATCCCCAGGCCCACAGGAGCAGCTGCAGCAGCTGCAGCTCTGGAGGGGACCAGCAGGCTGGAGCACAGCGATTCTCATGGCCCCAGCCCCTGCCTGCAGCCCCTGGGGAGGCTTCGGAGGAGGTGGCTGGGCTGTGCCACAGACAGAGCACAGCATCATCTGTGCCCACCATCACCTGTTGAGGACTTTGGAAAGGGCCAGTGCTGTGCCAGACACTCCAAAACACTGGGGTAAGGCTCATCAGACATGTTTCCATGGTACCTAGGGCCAGGTGAGATGTCCTTCTGGGATTACTGTCAGAGGTATTAACAAACTGATCTTTTCTTTCCAAGCCCCTCTCCACAAGTCCCAGGCAACAGGGTTAAAACCAGGCTGCGTTCATAGCATGATGGAAATGCACTCGGATGGCCTCATTTGGAGGGGTCAGTATCTCACAGGGGGGGCTTCAATCCCAGGAGTTTCCCACACACAGCAACATTTTGCTGTCATAAAAGGATCGAATCATGCTTATCTTACTGTTGAATGCTCTGCTCATCAACCCATACCCTGAGAACTGAGGCACAGGTGGGCACAGGAGGAGTCCAGGGATTTTTCTGTTAACGAGGCTGGGGCACGAGGGCCTCTGTTAATGATGATGGTTGGCAGACATTCCCACATTGCCCATTCCCAGCCCATTTTCCTCGTAACCAAGGGTCCAAAAGGGGTTTCTCTGAGCGTCACTGCTTTTGAATGTTTTATTAGAGACTGAAGCCAGCACAGGATATTGAGCACTTCAGCAGCAGAGCAATACAGTGCGTGGTTGGCAGGGTTTAATATGTATCTGATTGTATTTCCAATTACGAGAAATGCGCTGAAGCCAGTCCTGAGGCAGGCCAGGGAGCTCCAAGCGCCACAAATCTGGGCCATTTAGCTGCTACGAATTCTTCCTCTCTTCCCTCATGATTCATCTCGAGAGCATTCAAGTCCTTGTAAAAATGCATTGCCAATTAAAAAGTGAGAGCGGCTCTGAAGGATTAGACAAATTGAGAAGTACCTTTTGCAGCAGGGTGGGATTTGAGCATCCTTTTTTTTTTGTTCGTATCTAGCAAAATCCTGCGGGACCCAGTGGGAATGAAAACTCCTGCTGAAAACCTACTTCAAAGTCCATGGCATCCTTTCTGAAATTAAAGTCAAGTCTGGATTGGGGCTGGGGTCTCAGAGCAGATGTAGCATCCCAGAGCAAAGCAAGCAAAACCCTTTTTGGAGAGGCTGAGCCCAAACAGGGGCTCAGTTGCAAATCGCTGGTACCTGATGCCAGGGCCACTGGGCAGCTACTGGGGGAGCAGAACCGGGAACCTGCTGTATCACAGAATCATTGTGTTGGAAGAGACCTTAAAGAACACCTGATTCCAGCCCCGCTGCCATGGGCAGGGACAGCTCCCATCTGATCAGGTTGCTCTCGTCCCCTGTCCGTGCTCAGGCAGCAGCACCGCCCTGCCTGTTACCTCCACCCCGGCACAGCCACCAAGACAGAAGCTGCAAATCCATCCTGTGTGCACAGGCCTCGCTCTGATCCCCCTGAAGCCTCTCCAAGCTTCAGGCGGTGGCTCCCAACAGCTTCAAACAACCACATTAATCTGTGACAGCCTCCCCTGCCAGAGCGCGGGCAGCACAGCAGGGGCGGCCCAGACAGACTTTTATGGCCACAAAGGCCACGTCGCACCTGCTGACGGTTGTGAATAGACTTGCAGACAGCACCAGGTGTGCCATTGCAACAGATTGCACAACTGGGTGTGCCTTTCATCTATGTATAGAGCCCCGGCGAGGGGATGGAGCGTGCTCGGCAATTGTCCTAATTTAGCAAAAATCCTATTTGTCCAGCGGGTCGCCCTGCGCGGTCGGCACGTGTATTTCAGGAGCAATTATCTCGGTTGCCCTTGGCCTGGCCCCGGCCCTGGCCCTGCGGGGAGCCGGGAGCGCCGCTTTTATGGCTGGCGGCGAGGGATGGTAATGAGGGAGGGGGAAAGGCGAGTGGCCCCGGCCAGGNAACACCTGATTCCAGCCCCGCTGCCATGGGCAGGGACAGCTCCCATCTGATCAGGTTGCTCTCGTCCCCTGTCCGTGCTCAGGCAGCAGCACCGCCCTGCCTGTTACCTCCACCCCGGCACAGCCACCAAGACAGAAGCTGCAAATCCATCCTGTGTGCACAGGCCTCGCTCTGATCCCCCTGAAGCCTCTCCAAGCTTCAGGCGGTGGCTCCCAACAGCTTCAAACAACCACATTAATCTGTGACAGCCTCCCCTGCCAGAGCGCGGGCAGCACAGCAGGGGCGGCCCAGACAGACTTTTATGGCCACAAAGGCCACGTCGCACCTGCTGACGGTTGTGAATAGACTTGCAGACAGCACCAGGTGTGCCATTGCAACAGATTGCACAACTGGGTGTGCCTTTCATCTATGTATAGAGCCCCGGCGAGGGGATGGAGCGTGCTCGGCAATTGTCCTAATTTAGCAAAAATCCTATTTGTCCAGCGGGTCGCCCTGCGCGGTCGGCACGTGTATTTCAGGAGCAATTATCTCGGTTGCCCTTGGCCTGGCCCCGGCCCTGGCCCTGCGGGGAGCCGGGAGCGCCGCTTTTATGGCTGGCGGCGAGGGATGGTAATGAGGGAGGGGGAAAGGCGAGTGGCCCCGGCCAGGGAGCGCTTCCAGCGGCGCGGGAGCATCCCCGCGCCCAGGGAATCCCGCACCCCACCAGCCCCCCGGGGTAATCCAGCTCGTTTGTTTACACTGACAGCCTCTTACAGAAGACGTTTTAATCATATCACTGCTCGTGAGAGCTGAGAGTAGCTCAGGGCTTGCAGCCACTTTACAAACAGGGTCACAAAGAGCAGTAATAGACGATGTCCATGGATTTGCGAGGTGCTGATGCCTTCTCTTACGCCACCCAATAGTGAGCCCGACAGCGACACTGCATTGAAGATTTTATCATTCCATTCATTAGAAGTCTGAGTCATAACTTCAGGTTCATTAGATTATTTCTACATCTCAAAGTCAAATCGTAAAGAAGGCAGAGATTCTAGGACTTGTGTTATAAATGTGGACCACTCAATTGTACTCAATAAAAGATGCTGATCTCATGGGGATGGTGGGATGAGATCAGATCAGAGTTCTGCAGGCTGGAGCCAGTATTCATTAGCAGCAAATGGGGACCGTGCTTTATGCTAACTGCCCACCCTCCGTGGATGTATGTGTGGTGGCACATCCAAAGGATGCATCTAAAATGCAGATGTGGTTTCAAGATTCCATTAGAAGAACTTTTTTCCTGCCTGGCTTGGCCGATGTATATTGGATTTGCTCTGCTTATGATCTCTGACATGAGCCCTGATGAGTGAAGTGACATCTGAATTGTTATGGCTTTATTTTTAGAAATATGAATCATCTACTGTTTTGAAAAAAAAAAACCCAACAAGGTCAAGCCCTCTGTCCCACATTTTCAAACCTTCATAATTGCTTATAAAAACTCCCACTAAAATCAACACGGAAAAAGTAGAAGGTTGAAGACACATTTATATCTAATATTGCAAATTCAAACACCAGATCCCCCACTGTTTTATGCACAGCTTTCACTATACTGCTGTTTCTGTGGAAAAGTCCCAAACTGTGGAAGAAAATTAAAGTAGTCCCGTGACTGTTTTGTGTGTTTGAGAATTGCACACCGCGGGGACGGTGAGGCAGAGCACAGGGATGGAGTCCAGCATCCCTTGGGGTGTAAAGGCCTCAGAGCCACTGCATCCCCCAGGAGTTTGTGGGTGTGTGCCCAGTAGACCCCTGGGGAGGAGCAGACTGGGCGGTGGGGACAATGCTTCTTGTCTGGCTGCCCAGATCATGGAGAAGTGCTGAGGGACGGCCCAGCTCATGCCACTGCCCTCCATCACCATTATTCACGAGTACCAACTGCCTAAGGACACTCTGAAGCCTGTAGGTTGCGTTGGTGAGGTCACCTCAGCACGAGCAGAGCACTGATGCCACCCTGCCATCCCTGTGGAGTCCCTCCCCACACCCCCCCACATGTCCCCCTCTTCCCACGCCGTGCCCTCCAGCTCACACCCCACCCCTGGGAAGCCTCTGCTGCTGCTCTGGTGGTGGTGGCTCCTCGGGGTCGCCCTGCATGGCCCCAGCAAACACCTCCTGCAAGTCCCCCAGCCTGGTGAGCGATGGGGAACAGCCTCCTGCTGGCCAGCAGCAGGAGCTGGGCCCAGATTTTGGCAAGCCTGGCACTGCCCTTGAGGATGTTTGGTACGTTAAGAGGCACAGTCACAGCGCCTTGGAGGGGGCAAAATATTTTATTTTTCCCAATTACTGCATTATACAGAGAAAAGGCTTTTGACGTGTATGCACACACATTTATTAGCTCGACACTAACCAGATAACAAGCTGCTGTGTGACCAGTAATTTTGACAGAATCAAATAGAAACTTTGGTAACTACAGCCTGGAATAAAAGGCATTATTTATTCTTTGGACTGTAGTAGTTCATAAAGGCCTCAGCAGCAATCAGGACACACTGTACTAGACAGAGCAGTGGAGACCCCACCTTAAAACACCTTCCAATGTAAATACATCAGACAGACAGAATTTATTTGCTTCTCACAATAACTCAGCCCTTGACTCACCATGGACCAGGCCCAGCTCAACACAGCTGTGTCTGAACTTTCACAAAGTCTGACTCCACAGACAGAGGCTTTCCAAGGACCTTTCCTCCCTATCAGTAGGAGAACCAGCAAGCAGCAATTCTAAAATCTTTTTTTAAAAAAAACCTTTTTCATTTATACACCTATTCAGATATGCAGTGCTTTAAAATCAGCCACTGGACACCATCAGACACCTCTGCTGCACTTATTCCAGCTGTTAAGTTCAAGTTTGCATACTTGCAGTCCTCTTCAAAACACACTTAGCACCTCATTACTCCTGGAGGCACATATAATGTGGGCACGTGGATTAAGTCAGTGAATAACATAACCCAGTGCATAATTAAATTGCCACAGCTGATTCTCTTTCATTCATGCTCTTAATAGTTTCACATGACAAACAGTCCACATTCAAACTATGCTGATAGAACAAGTACTATATGTTCTAATTAGACCACTTTATTAAATCAAATTGTGTTGCTCAGTACATCTGTGCAGGTTGCACAGGCTTCCATGTAAACTGCACAAATCATGATAAAATCACAATAAAGCACTTCCAATTATTAGATTCCAAGAAGTGTTATCTGAGGGGTAAGTCCCATTACTCCCATTTGGGTGATAAGGAAACTTAGACCACAGAAAACCTCAGAGAAATCCCTTGTGTTAGTCACTCATAGTCAAATTAAAAGATTTCGGCCTCTCTGGTCCCGCTCTAGAGGACAAAGTTTGATCTAATTCATCAAGTATTGCCCATAAAGCAAACAAAAAAGCATGTGTTCCAGCAGAAGCCCCCATCCTTCACCCCTGCATCACCATCACTGCTGCCCAACATTGTAATGGGAACAAACAGGAGCACATAATCTTACAGCTGCTCCATTGTCAAAGTGACATGTTAGCAGAAGGATTTACAGACCTGTTTGCTTATGAAATAAAGGTTTGCATGTTCAGAAATGCAAACGCCTCCTCTGCACAGGAGCCACACACCACAGAGAAAGCTGCTCTCTGAAAGCTGTGCTGAACTCAGGAACATTGTTAAGGTATCTGTGACTATTAAGGTCTGCTGCTTTATTCAATAAAAAAATCAAAAATGACAATGAATACACAGTTGCCAGTATGTACAGACCACGGTGAGAGGCTCCTGAGGCAGCTGCACTGACAGCCTGGGCAGCTCTTCAGCACAGTGCTGTGAAAAAGGAGAACTGGACACACTCACTTAACCTTTGCACAAGCATCAACATTTGCCTCTCCAAGTCAAATCCTGGCCCCAGCGATGCCCGTAAGTGTTTTGCTAATAATGGAAATTGTGTAAAGATTTTAATTCAGATTTTACTTCCAAATTTATTTAAAGAAAGATTTGCTCTGTGAGAAGTTGAGTTGATTGAGGCAGGCAGGTTTACAGCTTTCTGCATGCACAGCACCAGCAGAAAAGCTTTCCTTAAATCATGGTGCTTTACTTTTTGGGTAGTTTAGGTGCTATGTTGTTGTGGAACCACATGAAGCTGAAGATGACACCCATTGTCTTCGGGAAAGTCTCATCATAAGCAAACTTCATGGATTCTTCTAAAGGTATTTCCACAACTTCAATCAGCTCTCCTTCTTCTGGCTGGCCACCTCCTCCACTGGTTCTCATCTGGTCGTTTACTTCTGCATAAAACAATGTCTGCCTAGAACCTGTCAAACCAACTCCAGACCTGGAAAAAGGCAGAGAGAAAACTCTGTTTTAGATAGACAGAAGGCAGCAAGGAGACAGGAATGGAAACTCGGGTCCTTAATGTGCGAGACAGAAATAGATTGAGACAGAATTATTGAGACAGAAATTGATTACAACTTTCATGCAGAAATACCAACACTTTTGAATACGGTTTGACATAAAATAGATCCATCTTCGAAGATATTCTGCAGCTTTGGAAAAATGTGAGCTTGGGAGAAAATACAAAAAGAAAAAATGTATTGGTGAACTGTTCTTCTACATACACTGAAGTCAACAGAAGTTCTTTCAGCTGACCTCAGGGAGAGCAGAAGTGCAGGATGACTCACAGAGATGCACAAACAACAGGAAGAAGCTCCCCAGTGTATCTGTGTGCTGTCGTGCTACATTTGTTTGCTTGTTTTTACACAAATATTTAGATTTTTTACTCTTAAGAGGATTATGTCCATTCACAGCTGGAGTCCTCCACTCAGGGACTGGATAGGTAAAGAAGAGAAAGGCAGTCTGAGACTCGCTCTCTATCCTTCCTGAACTTTAGCCTTGACCCAAATGGACCACTGTAAGCACGCACATGTCCAAAGTAATTCAGTCTCCCTGCTAAATTTGCTTCAGTGGATTTAGTTGAGGATATTTTAGATTATGTAGTCTTTCTTCAGCTAGACCGCTTGCTGTGTATTATACTTCTTATTTGTTAATCCTCTATTTCCTTAGGACTATTTAATTTAGGTATTATTAAATAAGGGATAAGTACATAATCCACTCATTTAGTCCTTCCAAGAAAATATTCACATTGTAATCGCAATTTCTTCATTTCACATGATTACAGGCGACTTTTCACATTAAATCTGGATCCAAAGTTCACTGAAACTATGAATGAGGCATTAGGGCAAGATGAAAAATTAGCTTCCATATTATTACACATACAGAGGATTCTCAGATTTGTGGCAGTGTTATGATCTTAGAGTGTATATCCAGATTTACCCAACCATTAGGCAACTAAATCTTTCAGTTAATCCAGCACACATCACACCCCATAGCAGGAATTAATCATTTGTCTCTCAATTTTCTAAGAACACTGGCAATTATTTTGTTTGGGGAATTAATAGTGACTATTGAAGTTTGTTTCTAATAGTGACTATTGAAGTCGTTTTCTTACATCAATATAGACTTTTTAAAAATACTGAATAGGGAGCGAACCAGGGAACTCTTTTCCTAAAATTACTTCTGATACATTCTGTGAGTTTGGACAAGATGCTTCACCCCTCCAGGATCATTCCTGTACATCTATGAAAAGAAACTTAACCACCTTTGGCATCTTCAGGAACTCTGAAGGCTGATATTGGACCTCTTTCAATCTGTGTTCATCACTTTATTCCAGTGTCAGCACTGGGGTTTTTGATACACATTTTAACCAGCTGTAAAATTTTCAAGACAAAGAATGCAGTTTGCTGGTCACCACAGGTTCCATGAAAAACACAGGACTATGTATAATATATTCAATGTCCTGTTATTTATGATGAGTGTCAAGTCTGACACCTTCATCTGGGGTGCCCCACCTGGAGAATGAAAATGATCCTGAGTATTTCCATGCCTACCTGTTATTTTTTAAAGGTTATATACAAAAACAGAGACTTTATTTAAGAAGCCCTTCTATGAGAAGCTTTGGCTTGATTATTTACAGCATAATCTCCTTCTATAGCACCTGTGACCATTTACCTATGAAAAACTACAGCTGTGGAAATCAGGAGTTCACACATCTTTTCTCTAAAGTAAAGGAAAACCAATTTCCAAGGTACTACACTGTAAGATTTAAGTTCTTGCGACCACAGCTCAAATAGCAGGGAGTGATTTCCATATGGTGTTATTTCATTGTACTTACTCATAGGATACTCTATTCTTATGAACTAAATATATCAAGAGTAGCTGCTACACTGAATATACTTGAAAAGATGAAAGTCCTGGATACAATGTCTTTCCTTTGTTATGATGTCCAAAGTCATGGCATTTCTTCACATCTATTGGCATATAATTAGCCACACAAACCAACAAAAGTTGTAACAATACATATTCAAAGAGGACACACCCACATGATCATTCTCTCTTATTTGATTACCTTACTTACTCTTCTCTGGTGTAAAGCTACCACAAGATACTATTTACAAAGTAATAAAAACTTCCAAATGAGCTATAAATAAAATTAAAGAACGCTGGTATTAATATTGGTGATATTCTGTTCTACTCTTTTCTCCCCAAACCAGCAAATCTAACATTTCTAAGCCTACCTAGAATCCCTTCCCTATTTAGATGGTGACTTTGCAGACTGTTGCAGGACGTTATTTATAAACATACTCACTGCTTTAACTTGTTGTCTAACTAATCTCCCTCAGGGGAGCTGACAGTTCCTCCTGATTTGATGATACTAAACTGGGAGGAGCTGTTTACTCCCCCAAGGGCGGAGAGGCCCCGCAGAGAGACCTCAACAAATTAAAAATCGGCAATCACCAACCATACGAGGTTTAACAAGGCCAAGTGCTGGATTCTGCACCTGGAATGGGGCACCCCTGGATGCATGGACAGACTGGGGAATGAGAGGCTGGAGAGCAGCACTGTGGGAAGGGAGGTCCTGGTCCATGGCAAGCTGAACATGAGCCAGCAGTGCCCTGGCTGGCAGGAGGGCCAGCCCTGTCCTGGGAGGCATCAGGCACAGCATCACCAGCCAGGCAAAGGAGGGGATTGTCCTGCTCTGCTGTGCACTGGCATGGCCTCACCTCGAGTGCTGGGGGTAGTTTTGGGTGCCACAATATTAAGATGATGTTGAGCTATTAGAGAGCATCCAGAGGAGACCACAAGAATAGTGAAGGGTCTGGTGGGGAAACCTTATGAGGAGCAGCTGAGGTCACTTGGTCTGTTCAGCCTGGAGAAGAGGAGACTGAGGGGAGACCTCAATGGGGTCTTCAACATCCTCACGAGGGGCAGCAGAGGGACAGACAGTGATCTCTTCACTCCTGTAGCCAGTGACAGGACCCCAGGAAACAGCATGAAGCTGAGTCAGGAGACATTTAGGTGGGATATTAGGAAAAGGTTCTTCACCCAGAGGGTGGTTGGGCACTGGAAAAGGCTCCTCAGGGCAGTGGTCACAGCCCCAAGCCTGACAGGGCTCAAGCCTTTGGACAGTGCTCTCAGACACCTGGTGTGACCCTTGGAGTGTCCTGGGCAGGGTCAGGAGTTGTACTCAATGATCCACGTAGGTCCCTTCCAACTCAGTATATTCCATTAGTCCATGATTCTAAAAGATCATTTCAGTGGTTTCAGAAAGAAGTTGAGAGATACAGAAACATACTTTAATTCTTACAAGAGGCAAATTTCTTACCTTTTTTCACTTGATATTTCATTTTCTAAATGCTCTGGCTTACACTGCCAGTTGATCATTTTTGCATAGATCCACATGGATTGCCCTTTACTAAATTAAATATTCTCCAGTATTGCTTACTGCTGTTTTTCACGACATTTCCAGACTGCTAATGTATCCTGCTTGTCCTTAGAAAATTGCACAAAAATCAATGCTATTCACATTTTGTCTGTCTCAGTACCTTTGGCTTTTATAGAAATCAAAAGTTAGGTTTGTTGCTTTGAAGCTGTTCTGGTTGAAGTAATAAAGTGTTTTTCCATATAACCTTGCAAAACATTGTACATTTCAATGATTTTTGGGTACTGGGACAGAGGAGGAAGAAAGCAGAGAGGGAGAGGGAGAAGGTGGGTCTGACTGGTGAATAGGCTACAGGAAATACTATGTTTGCAGTGTGCTTTCAGGTTTATCTGTCACTAGGAATTTCCTATGCTTTTTCATAATTACCTGCACTTTCTGAGTATGATGTTTAAGGAATTTTGATGTGCCTTTACTCATATTTATACTCTTCTTTTTGCTACCATCTTCCCCTGTCCCACATCTGTGACATATGCTTTTCCTTACCCCAGTATTTCCCACTACAAACAAACACTTTTGCCACGGTCTGAAATGAGTCACCTATTAACAGATTACAGCTACATTCATTAGCTTTGCATCTGTGGAAATCACAGGGGTCAGCACACCCGAGCTGCAAGTGATGAGTTTCACCCTGGGAAAGCCACCTTTCCGATAAAGGTGCCTTCCTGGGACAAGAGTGGCTTGGCTGGGGGGAGGGTGAGCAGGTCTGAACTCAGCACCAGTCCACAGTGACATTTCAGGCTTCGGTGTCAGTCCAGGGTTTAGCACCGTGCTGCCCAAACCCGGCATACCATAGCTCACACTGACCCAGACCTACTAAGCCTGGCTTGACCTAGCTGACTGTTCCAGCTGTATTCTGATGTGTCTGCACGGTGCTTGACTTATTTGCCACTGCGGGACAAATGCAAATGATCTGCACAAAACACAGCTCGGTTTTCCTCGCCTCTTTATCGTGAGGATCAGTTTCCTCCGAGGAGTTTATGGTCGTTCCAATTAACAGCTACATGGCTGACAAATACTCCTTGTCAAGTCATTAGGGCTTAAGCTGACAAGCCCTGTAATTTCAACGGAGAGATTTTAAACCCTGAAACACTATTAGCACTAAACTTTCTGCATTGCTTCAGACAGTTAGAAACCTCCATTACCTTTGACAACAGCAAGTCTAGGAATGTAAGCATGTCAAAGTAAGGATACCAAAGTCGTATGGTTTTCATCACAATAGTAACTTATATGTAAGTTTAACACATCAAAACAAGATTGTAAGCTGCCTTCCCGTATTTCATTTTGAATAAAACACTCAAACAGTGAGATTAAATCATGCTATGGCTTTTAAAGCCTTGGGCAACACACTTTAAGGCAACACCAGAGAAGGAGCTTCTGCAGAATGACTGTGAAGCACGTCTCACCTCCCGCCCAGGGGTGGGACTGGCTGGCAGCACCAGGTTTTAATTGCAGTATTTCCATCTACTTCTTTCTCAGACCAGGGGAAACACAGGAGACAGACTGTCACTCCAATCTGTTTTTGAAATATGGCAATAGCAGCTACCAAAAAGCCTTTGTTTAACTCTTCCCTTTTATCAAATGCATGAGGAAGTACACGGCACGTGAAATCCAGCTCACAAAATGGGACTTTTGACTCGTCCTATCTAAGTTCACAAGCATAAAGATACAGTACATACATTTTTTATCAGAGGTGGAGAAACAGTATCCTATGGCTTAGAAAAAAGGTTTAGTAGTGTCTGAAGCCACAAGTGAGATTGAGTTTGCCAATAGTCAGTGAGTTTTTTCTTCACACTGAGCGTGCACACACGTGTGCATGTCCGCACACAAGCACGCTGGTAATCAGGGTCAAAATTCAAAGCTTGCACTTCAGATTAGCTTTGCCTTTCCTCCTGTCTGGGTGCTCACCTATGCCAACCAATTATCTCATTCATAAGTATCATGTTCGTAAATATTAAACTTTTAATTTGAAGAAACAAGCATGTATGAGAAAAGAAACAATATTTTATATTCTACTCCTCTGCTGCAACATGGGGAGCAAATAAATTGACTTATCCTTGGGAAGATTTATTACTTTAGATCAGATTTCTGACAGACAGCAATTAAAGGCTAAATTTCTTGTAATGTGTTAATATTAAAGAAATACACAATCTATAAACAATCAGCATTCCTATCAACACAGAAATGTATCTTTTTTTGTGTTTTAATCTTACATAGTTAATGTGCAAATTCCTGAAAGCAACATATCCTTTTATAAGACATGAGCCATCTGGATGCAGAATTTGGGTATAGAGTGAATACATAATTCATGTTTACAAATAAATGTGACACAAATCTCTGTTATTTATGCTTAAATCAAGATCCAGTTGGGCATGCAACATGTAAACTGATGATCAGTGACATGCAGCTCCTATTGTCACTTCTTAGGACCTTTGTACAGTCCTGACATCATAAGCAGCAGGTGCAGGGAAAAAAGCACAGAAGTAATTAACATAAAATTATATTACATTATGCCATCACCCAACAGGTGTACTAGCAGGTGATCTTTCTAATTATAATGTACTCCAACATTTTCAGGGCTATTATTCCTTCCACATAAAAACCTGTGAATACAAACCATTTTTACCTCATTGCACAGAGGCTAAAAGCCATGGCACAGTAATTGGAACATCCAATATTAATTCTCTGAATGCTCTTCTTGTACACTTTGGGAAAAAAAATCAAATGTAGGAAGATTAAAGTAAGTACCTATTTTAATACAGCCAGGCCTTTAAACTAATCCATCTGATTTCTTTGCAGCAGGGCTGAGAACCTACAACTCCTATTGTATCCAGGTCAGAGCCAAGAGTTTTTTACAGTCTCTGGGAGAAAATAAGGATGTAATGAAGGGAAAAGGAAGTTGAACCAGAAACTCTGCTTCAACTCTACCCTGATGTTCTGAGGTGTTATTGAAGTCCAATTAATTTTATAAATATTCTTCAAGAAAACCAACATTTTCAAGAACTAAAAGAAAATACTTTGCAATAGCAATAACATCATCATCATCATTAACAACTTATTTCCCTGCCCGTCTTGCAAGAAAACCAGTCTCAAGGAAGATGGCTGGAAGTACTTCAACCTAAGAAACTAACTCACAGATGAATTTCAGCACACGGGATTCAATCTGAAAACTGCTGGGAGACCATGGCAGATAGAAAAACTGTTATATCTGATACACGAGTAAGTTCAAGGTAAGTTGTTTACCTAAAAAATTTTGCATTTGTGAAAAAAACCCCAAACATTAAGGGAAGATCATAGATTTCTTTTAGAGCTTTTACTAATGGACAATTTAACTGCAACCCTTCAGCCTTCATGAACCCTCAGTTTATAATTATACTACCATAGGATTAGCTTCATTTTGTTATTTTATTATTGAGCAAAGTGATTCCTTTACACCCCTCACATCTACAACCTATGCTATTTTTGACTGATGCCAGACATACAACTGATGAGAACTCAAGACACCAGTGTCCACCAAAACATTCTGGAAGCCTCCAAAAGTGAATTAGCTGCTGCCATAATTTAAACCAAACTTTTTGCAATACCAAAATGAAGTTACTGAATGCCAAGCACAAAAGCAGAAATTTGCCTAGCGATGATGAGAAGAAACTCACCACACAGGCTGCAAACAATACAGATTCTTTTCAGAATGATCCCTCCTCTGTCTATACAGCAACATGAACCATCTGCATTTCAATTCACCTCCTGTCTGGCATTTTTCTATAATAGGAACAGATATTTCTGATTTTCGAAGTGTGATTCCTCTGTCCTCCTCCAGTCAAGTCCCTCTAAATATGTTTGTGTTTCTGGTTATCTGCCCCCAATCTAGCCTCCTTCACTCACCCACACCATACTGTCCTCCTGCTGCTGGAACAACTTGTTCCAAAGATTCTTACTCAAATGGCGTAAATTCCCCAACTCCTGGCTTCCTTCCTGATTCCTCATTCAGCTCCTCTGTGGATCATTCAAGGTAATTAAGTCTGAGATCTGCTTAATTCAGCGCCTGCCTTCTATGTGATGAGTATTAAGTCACTGGAGCTTCGACAGAGCTTAATGGGGTCCAGTGGGTTACCTGCATGTGTATGAATTACCTGTGGCAGTACTGGGCTCACACTTCCCAGGTTAGCTGAGAAACACGAAAAAAAATCCCCCAAAACCACTGCTACAGGCCCTGATAATAAATGAGGAAAACCCCTGCTATCTTCAGATTGCCTCTAACCTTTACAGTTCCCACTGCTTGAGAACAGAGCAAAGTCGAATACAGTCTAAGTACTTTCCTCATTTCCTTACAGAGAATTCTTCTCCACCACAATGAATGTACTTTCCCCAGGTCCATTTAGTTCTCAGCCTATGATTTTTCACTGCATTGTTCCTTCATCTCTTCTTCCTCTTTTTGCACTCAGGGTTTTTCTATTCCATTTTTCCCCACAGTGAAAGTTCTCCCTATGGATTGTCCATGCTCTATCTTTCTTAATCCATTACGCACAGAACTGTACTGACCTCCCCAGCCAAAGCATTTCTCCCTTTACATTTGATGTGTTTTCAGCTTTTCATGTCCTTCTGTCAGGTCTAGCTTAACTCCTGCTTTTATTCCAGGCAGGCAATTTCCTTCTCATGACCATGATTCCAGAAAGGGGTGTCATTAGGAATACAAGACAACTCCCTGCTTTCAGATCAAAGGCTGTGATGACAGAATATGGACAGGAGGTGAATGACAATGTAGAATCACAGAATATTCTAAGTTGGAAGGGACCCACAAGGATCATCAAGTTCAACTCCTAGTTTTGAGATAGGGGAGGCATTGTGGAAGATAAATTGTATTAGTAATGTAATGCCTCTGCAAAAAAGACAAACAACAAACTCCAGTGTATAAAGAATGATCTGTGAGATTAGGGGAGATAACGCTTTCAGTCTATCTAGGAAAGCCCCCACTAAAGTACTGTGCTCCACTTTGGGCACTAAGTTTTTAAGAAATATGCAGACCAGATGGAGAGAAGGCAGAGGACAGCAGAAGGAATGATCAGGTATCTAGAAAACATGATCTAAAGAGAAAGACTAAATCAACTAAGATAGTTTTGCGCAGGCAAAAAGTAAAATAAAGGGAACATGTTTAACAAATAGGTGGAAGCTGCAGAAGTACTTCATGTCCACTGGGGACAGAGTAGTAAGTATCAGTCTTTAGTAGAGAAAGGGAAACTTAGGCAAGACCTGAGGGAAAAGTTGCTCATGGTACAGACAGATAAGATACTTCAGACAGAATGAAATGATCAGGTTTGAGAGAAAGCACAGGCGCACATTTGTCACAAGTGGTGTCAGTCCAGCTCAGGCTGATCTTTGGAAGAGGAGCCATCTAAAGAGAACCCCCCACAACTTTGACCTGAGGCACTGGGTCAATAAATAATGCAGAGCAACTCTTACACAGATTGCTGGGATGGCAGATAAGAGTAGAAGTGCAGGATGCATTGCAATTGTAATGGCATGCATATGCATTAATGCAATGCTTTATGCCTGTGCTTTGTATTGACAGCCACAGCATGAAACAGCAGCACTGACCATTTGGAAAAACCTGCTACACTTGGAAAATGCCCAGGAATTCTTATATGTAACACAGCCATTACAGAAAAAATGTCCTTAGGAGACCATAAAGGAACCAATTACTTCCTGTCTTTGCATCAAATCCTCAAGGATCAGAAAGATATGCCAATCCTTGGCGGGAGGAAGAACAGGACACTCCTAATGGGAATACCAAAATGTTGAGAATAAAATCCTAATATAGAGCATGGGAATTCAAACAAAAAACCTGTAAAACATCATCTTTGAGTCTTCAACCTTTCACATTAATTTAAAAATGTAAATACTATACAGGCCCTTCTGACTTCAGCATGGATCTCCATGGGCAGAAAGCTGTGTCCACATGGACAATGGAGGATTACGAGCCCTTTGCAAGGGTCTCAACAAAGAAAGCCCCAATTGTATACACTCTCCACAAGTCAGTGCAATTAAAAAAAAAAAGGCAACTGAATGAACAACCACCTGTAACATACAAAGACATTTATCAACACCACGACCTAAGAGTTTTAGGCAGATATAAATCTTTAATATCGAGTCAAACTTCTACACAGAAGCTACAGCCTTCTACAGCTACAGAAATTGTATTCTACTTTTCCTGTTTTGCATTTGTATGCACATACATACGTACATATACATATGTATATATCTGCATGCAGCAGCCTGTCAGTGTCACCCAGCCTATGAAATTCTATAGACAGCTTTTGCTCATAAATCTGGAAGACACTTTTTCTTTCAGTAGAACAAACCTTTAATCTGGTTTCAATGAGTTGTAAAAGACAGCTCCTGTGATTCACCCCCTCCCCTCAACAGAAGCACTGCTTGTTAATCCAGCAGGAAATAACATTTGCCAGGATTGACAGCTGTGGATTTGTATTCAATTCCCAAATTAAAAACCAATGACAGGGCCTAGTTCAATGGAGATGTCAAGTAAAATAAAGAAAGTAAAAAAACTGCTGCTTTCTCTGTAAAATACAAACATACATACATTTTGGATAACAATATTAAAAGCTGGGAATGAGATATAATAGGATTAAAGCTGTGTGCAATGTTTCTCTTGAGGGTTTTTTTTCACCAACAACTCACATTTTGTATTTTTCCACTTACATATCAATTTTTCCCTTTACTCCTAATAAATGTTTTAAAACATGTTAAAAACTATTTCAGTAACTGTTTGAAACCCTGCAAAAACACAATGCAGTGATTTTCTCAGTCAAATCAGCAAAATCTTCATATATAACAATAATTATTGTCCAATTCAAAGAAGCTTTAATTACACACCAAATATTATGAAGAGATGTAATGGCACAGGTTCTCATGCTTCTGGAAAATCCTGTTAATGGTTAATCAGAGAGCATCTTGGGCAGTGTCTACTGTTAACCTGAATAATAAGAATCAGAGACAGAAAACACCACAATACAGTAAGGATGGGCTGTTTTCTAGCGCTGTAAGAAACTGCTCTGAAGAGCCCAATGCAACTTTTCCCTGTTCTAATAGTCTTTGGAATAAGTCATAATAGTACGATTCTTCCTGGGAATTCAATCCCATAATTACCATACTGATTATATTATATTTAAAATTCCTTACATTTCTGTAAATACTCCTCTCACTTGCTAAAAATTACCCCTTTCTTGTACCTTCAGATGTCCGTGTTCCTCCAACACACTGCTTAACCTGGGAACATTCAGGCCACTTCAGCAATCTGAGAAACAATGAAATGCTAAGTGTTTTAGCTTGCTGCTATTTACCTGTAAGAAGTGATCCTCCTGAGGTCTGCAATGGAAACACGATAGCCACACTCTTCCAAGACTTCCTCACAAGCAATTTCTTCTAAAGAAAGGCCTGGCTTGTCCACAATGCCAGCACAGAGTTCATAGGTGACTCCAACCACAGCAGGTAAGGGATTCTCCAGGGAAGCGAAGCTCTCCTTGTCCTGATTCTGAAAGACTTGAGGATGATGCCTTTCTACTTCACACATGTAAACAGCTTTAAAAAAACCCCCAAAACACAACAGAAAAAGAAATAAGAGGCAGTATGTTAGTTTAGTCATATTAAATAGAATAAAGGGTGGGAGACAAATTTTGCCTGGAAATTAACAACCATAAGAGTACTTGAGAGTAACAAGGAATTCAGCTGTGTTATCTGTTAAAATAATGACACACAAAGCTGGCATTTTAAAGAACAAAGGCTCTCTTGCCATGTCCGTAAAATTATTCTTTAAACTCTTATTTGTACTTACATCATCTGAAATGAATTCATGCACACCTTAAAATAAATAAAAATCGAAAAAAGGAGCTAGTTCATCCAAGAAATCTAAGTGCCAGAAGCACCATACAGCTTCCATTTGTTGGGCAATGTGGATATCGGGATTTAATTTAAACTATGCAGTTATCTTGCATGAAAGTTGGGTTGCACATAAAGTACCATGTGCACAATGATGAGTCTTTCAGCCTGTCAACTCAGCTGTTATTTAGAAAGGGTATGAAAAGCATGTATGTTTGTTTGGAAAAAAAAAAATCCTCTTTTGAACATATAGTTCCTTGCACAGATTCCTGTGTGGAGTCTGAAAATGACTTCTTGAATTAATCTACAAACAGCTGCCACTGTAATGCACTCCTAAAGAAAGTGCAAATGTCAGATTTTAGTCCTTAGTCAAGTAAAACCTCTCACTGATATCAACAGAAGTTTTGCCTGAGTGAGAACTGCAGCACTGGATGTCAACACACGAAGAATCCCTACTGACAGACAACTCCAGATAATTGTAAATTTAATACCCAGGTATCATTCCACTTGTTTTCTCCTTGAAATTTCCTTACGCCTATCCCCTTGCTTTTCATGAAAGGTTTCCAAGAGAGTGTTATAAACCACTGTGAATGAAACTATTTTAAACTTTGAACCTGTTTTTATTCCATTGAAATATTTTACATGCATATTTCACATACACACAACATGGTTTTCAAATTAGTTTCTCTTTTATTTCCCATTCTAAATCTTGCAGAATTGATATAAAAGAACTCAGGTTTAATAGGCAACTTTTTGTCCTTCCAGGTACTGGATTTAGCTTGGTATTTCTTAAAAAAAGGTCTCTAGAGAAATGTTGTTGTGTAACAGTGAAGTATCACAGTGACTTCTCAAGCACTTGGTCTCTGAGGCAGAGTCTACACCCCAGAAATTTGTGCCTGGGCTCCTTCTGCAATGCTTGTTTTGACACCTCAGAAGCGTAAAATAGCAAGACCAGCACTTGAAAGGGAGACGTCAGATCAGTCCAATATCCAAAATCTAATCTTTCCCCAGAAGTTAAAACTTTCAAAGCTGCTTGTCTTAGGTACACCCAGGTCTTTGAGATTCAAACAGGTACAGATAGGAGTTTCCATTTCTTACTTGAGAGACATGACTTAGAGCTCAGTTTTCTTTTTAAATCACAGCATGAAGCCAGAGAAAAACCCATTCCCTGCCAGCTCTAAGGGACAGCTCCTTGAAGGGTGTCTATTGTCATTATTCCAAAAACTTCTAAAAGCTAGGAAAATTACCATAAATGACAACCACATCCAAGATTTCTCTGAGACGAGCCAAATCCTCTGAAAGTTTTATTTCTTTTTCAGTACTGACATACCCGTATCTGATAATTTAAAAAACGAACAACACATGCATCCCATTAAAGGCTTTGGGCATTGAAACAGAATGCAGGTAAGAGTGTGGGGTACTGAAATACAAAATATGTGACCTAAGAGCGTTAAAAGTCTTTTGTATCCCTGAAACCCATCCTGTCATTTCATCAGGCACCTGCCGTTCTCCTTCTCCCTCAGCACATTTGGGCTCCACATAGATCAAAACCCACATTCCCAGAAGGACCTAATCCAGCAGTCCTCTTCAGAGCAAAGTCCTGTGATATGCCCACACTTCAAGGCCAGGAACAGCTTTTCTCTGTAGATAAGGAAGAAAAGAAGCAGTACCAGCCACTTCTTTAAGAGCCCAAGTATTAGAACATTCACCAAGGAGTCTGACTATGAATTTAATATCATCTGGCTCGCGAAGGTTCAAACTCAATTTATCTCTCTAAGATAAGCAAAGCCTAGAAAGCCAAGCTGCCTGCTAATATCAGGGAACAGAGAATCTCCCATACCTCGCTTGAAGGTGCAAATCTGACTGCACAAGTGACACACTGGGTGATAAAGAACTGGATGGAAAAGCAGTGTATGACCTACTGGCTGAGGCACACTCTTCGGACAGAAACCTCTCCTCTTCCTCATCACAGGTTGTCATCTTACTGCAAACCCACAAAGAGTTTGGAAAGCAGAATCCAGAAGCTCCAGCACAGTCACCCACCCACTTGTCCCATTGTTCCCTTGTCTTCTGATGCTTCCTTGGCCAGGAACTGCCACTTCCTCATTGCTGGGCAATCTCCTCCATTGCCAGATGGACACGGCCATGAGAGCCAGCAGCACGGTGAGGAATCAACCTGTGCCCAGAGGAGCTTCTGGTTGCACATCAGGAAGAATGAAAACAGAAAGGGTTGGCAGGCACTGGAAAAGGCTTCCCAAGGAAGCCGTGGAATCCACATCTGAACTAACTACCCTGGAGCCACTCAGCTGTAAGAAGCCTCAGAGCGGAAACTCCAGTAGAACTGGTGTTCTCACACCTTCCTTTCTGTAAGGTGGGACAAAGGATAGATGGCTCAGCCAAACTGAGCAAATAAGATCACAACTGTTATTCAAAGCAGCCTTTGCAAGTGACACATATAGAGACTTGTTTGCTACCCCTAAACAGAAGAAACAACAGTAGGGACTAAGGAGCCAGTGGGGTTTTGCTGCCTGGGGAAGGTGCTGGCTCCTCTCTAAACTTCTGACTGCACTGGTGTTTCATACGTCCTGAAACAGAACATGGCTTATGATTCAAATCTTTGATACTGTTTATTTTAAGTCAGTGGAAAAACAAACATCACAATCCATTGAAAGGTCATTATACTTACAATGAATAAACTAGACTACATGTTCATAGGTCCTAATTCCAGCCCTTCCCAGGAATATATAATTTTATTATATTTGAAAATGTGTGGTTGATTGCCTACCAAAATAAGCATCCACCAATACCTCTGCAAATTAGTAATGGGTGAGGAACATATACAGAGATACATGTTTAACTTTCTTCTCTCTGCTCCTCCCAAATGTGTGATTTCATGATCATTCAAGATGATCTAAGCCCAGAGCACACTGTTTGCCTCACTTTGCACACAGGTTGTGTGCTTCTGCCACCCCTCAAGTCAGCAAGAACTCCTTCAGCTGCCTGATCCTCAGACCTCCTGTCTGCAGCCATTCTGCTGTGGCTGCATAAGGGCTGCTGCTGCCAGAGGGAGTGGGGTGGGAATGTAAGGGCAGGGAGGGATGAGTGCCTTTACAAGCACCACAGGCATCAGTGGGAAAAGCTGCTCCTGACAGCACAGCCTAGGGAAAGGCGAGCACACATGGCACCAGCACACGTCCAGGGGACGTGCCTGGAGAGCGAGCGGCAGCTGTTCACCCTCAGCAACGAGTGATCACCTTCCTGGTGGGATCCTGGTAGGATCTGGCAATGAGAAAAGCCTCAGCCTTTGTCTATGCCTTGTGGAACAGGCACCAGGGCAGACAATAACCCAATAACCATGGATGAAGATATAAATATAGGGATGTGAGTAATGTCAGGGCATGGTTGTGATCACTGAGCTGCTGTGGGGTGTCTGACTGACCACTGTGCCTAAGGCCAGGTGTCTGAGCAGCTCCAGATTCTGGAATGGTTTAACTCCAGAAACAGTCCAGTCTTCTGAGGCTGATTTGACACTTCCATACAGATAATGCAATGAATGTGTTGCTGCTCAGCACATACGTGTATATATATATATATATATATGTACATATATGAAGGCTTCTCCCCAAAACTGCCTCAAAGAGAGCAACAGCTACAGGAGCCCTTTCTTCGCTGGCAAATAAAAGACAGTGGGTTAGTGATGAACAAATAGCCAAACACTTTATACAAGGCAATTAGCACTTCATGAGAAGGATGCACTGTCAGTGTAACACTGCTGCACAGCACTGCAGAGGCTGTAATCACTGTCAGTAAGAAAGGGCAGCGTGACACTACCCTAGAAAGTTTCCTCTAAAGTCTACCATGAGCAGTCTTGAAACGGTCTCTTAGCAACAGTCAGTGAAATACCTTGTGATTTCTTTTAATTAACATGCAGAGAATATGCGTCTCCTTTTTAACTTCCAGAAAGTAAATATTGCTTTGAATTAAAATAACTGATACAAAAATTCAGAAAAAAATGTATATTAATCTAAATTAATAATAATAACTGGTAAAATGAAGCTGTCCACATACTGATGAAAAAGCATACAGTCCTGAATCTCCCTCATTTTAAATTCCCAACTATACAACGCACAATAAGACAGTAAAAATAAAAAGAATATTTAAGACAAAACAAAACAAAATGAAAAATACTGTGCTTCTGTACAAGTAGGTCAAGAAGGAACTTCAAATTAAAGCAATTTCTTGCATGATCACTGTAGAGATGTTTGTAATTTCATCCAAAAGAGGACAATAACCAGCCCAAAAGCAGAATGTAAGGCTACCCTGATCATTTGTTTCATCTGTAATGGAAATTTCCCTGGTTAGAAATACTGACTGACTGAAAAGGATGGGCTATCATACAAAGAAAAAGAACATAGAACAAAGATTTTATCACCACAGATGCACCAACTTTTAACTGCTAAACCCTTAAAAGCTTGCTTCACTAGAGAGCAAAAGTAAATCTAAAAAAGAGGATTACCTGGGCGGAACTGCTTCACCACAACAAAGCACTGCCGAGAAGTATTAAAGATCAGGATTGACACACTGAGGAGGAAGATAAAAAACCAAAAGATCAATGCTTTATGAAGGATTAATGCAGAACTATTAAACTTACATCTTGTGAATTTAATTTCAACTATAAAAATACATGTAAGATTTATTACTAAAGCCACAATACAACAAGGTCCTTGTCCAAAATCCATCTAGAGGGATAGACAATGGGTCATGTTCCCAAAGCCCATGAGAATTTACTCAAAATTAAGTCAGTTTTGTCTTCTGGCATGAAAATAAGCACCAATCAATTCCTTCTTCCCAACAGAACACCACCACCCCCCTCTCTTTCAGTCTAAGAATATTGGTACGAGATAGCAAAAAGTCCTTACAAATAAAAACATATTTTCCCTTATATCAGTCTCAAATTAGGATAGTCAAAACCTCAGGCACAGTCTAGTCTCATTCAGAGCCAGTCAGTTCTGTATAAGCACAGAGCATCTTCTATCTGTAGCTACTTGCTGAGCTCAGGTTTCAAAACAGACACCATCCAAGCATGATTTTGTACAAACTTAAACTAGTAACTTCAACTGCTACATTCAGTGGTTCTTTGGTTGCTTGCAATAAATCTCATGGGGACACCTGATGGCCTGAGTGTCTGGACATGCTCTGGATGTGTAGAGTACTGATGCTCTCTGCTTGCTTAACATACTCTCAGGTTTTACTAGTTTAAGTAAATGCAGACCAAAGTTTTTCTCCTTAGCTGGTAGCCCACTGCCAAAAAACCCCATAGTGTATATTTTGCTCATTACCATGGCAGCATTCTCTCATTTGTTCTGCCTCACTGTATGCAATCGAGACGTTAATTCATTATTCTATGAACTCTACAATAGATTAGACTCACAATGGCATATTTGCAGGGTTGAGTCAAACTTTTAACTTTCCTTGTAAAAGAACTGTATATTTATTTTCACTATTTGATTTAATAATGAAGTCTCAAGCTGCCAAAGAAAATGCTATCTGATGATTATTAAAAATAATGTTAATGTTTATTATAATAATATATAAAAACCAAAACAGAAGGGAGAAGTCCAGATGTTAGCATTTATATTCATGGTTGCTATTCTCAAAGACCTGTAGTGCATATTGATGGCTTCCTGCCCTGGGAGATGCCATTTGCAGGCAATTTTAAAGCAAAGGTTTTAGCCTTCAGAGAGGCCGGAGGAGAACATTCACTCTGTTTACTGGGGTTCTTTCTGAAATATCTGGGAGCTTGTGTAGGTTGCTGGAAGAAATGAAGTTAAACCACAGACCATAATATTTTTAAGGTTACTTAAATATTATTCTTTTATTCTTTGAGATATTTTTCCTTTTCATGACTGTTCCTCTCCCCAAAGCAGTGCTGTCTGAGGGCAGACGCTGCACTAAATAAAAGGGAAAAATGAATTACTGCTACTGAACCTTTGTTGTTTTGTCCCTGGGCACTGCCTGATACTGGAGAGAGGAGCAGCCTAAAGCTGCTGATGAAGAGAGGAGTGGAAGCTTCCTGAAGCAGATGGTTGCCCTTTACCTTTCTTTACATCCACCACCCCAGGCCCAATCTTTCCTTTGGCTTGCCTTCTTCAGCACGTCTCATTAAATAACTCATACCAACTCATTAAAAATGGCTCAGCTATTAGACATTATTTTTTCCTAGGAGTCAATCACTTGAGATTTTTATGGAACAGATGGGAAAATTAAAAACAATCTGTCAGAATTAAGGAACAAGATCAAATTAGCTGGAAAGGAGTAGCAGCAAGTTATTACAATTGTCTGCTTCTCACACCATCTTGAGATGAGAGGGTACAGAAATGGCACAAATCTGTAGAACTTTCTATTTAATTACTTCTAGTTTTCTGAGAGACTGACAAACGATTTTGAACAGAAATTTACATTTTTTAACAAACCACAACACACAAGTTCTATTATTTCCTGTCAGAGTTGGAGAGTGATGGAGGAGAAAGTTCAGAATTATTCCTTCTTAGGAGGGGTGTAACATTGGGAACGCCATTTGCTGTTTCTTTGTTCACAAGAAACAACATAACATGAAATATTTCCACAGGTCACTGGGTCTGTAACTTCTGAAAACCCACTGAAGGCTGCATTCAGGACAGTTGTTTGAGTATTACACAAAGTTAGAGCAAGACAGTTCAACTGAGCTAAGTAGAGGAGCCTCGCTCCCATTTTCAATGGGTTTTCTTATACTGACCCAAATGTGTGGGTTCAGATGTTTGGTCTGGCCTATAAAGGAAAGTACTTATCTTCCAGAGTTTTAAACCACCATACAAAGAATTCACTACAAAATTAGTTTGAGATTGCTGTTTTTATGGATTTTACAGGCTACCAAAAAGAATTACTACAAATCCATTAGTAGGTCCAAATACACCTTTCAGTGGTACCATACCATGGGGTATTACAGAGGTATTTGATGTTTCAAGGCAATTCCCTTCAAAATACTACAACCAGATCTATTTTAGGGTATTATATACACAGCATTAAAGTGAGGAGTAAACACATAACATAAAAAATTAAAACATCCACAAGGACTTTCATGAGCATCTCCACAACTAAAAGATACAGAAAAGAAATGAAGTCAAAGCTGTACATTTGGGAAAAAACACACAGAAGCTCTACAAAACAAAACAAAACAAAAAAAAGCTCAGCCACATTTCCTAAAAGAAGGCAGTAATCCTAGACAAGAATTTAACCTAAAATGGATATCAAAGGTCCAAAAGCAGCAAAAGGCTTCACGCACCCATGTCTCAAACAGAAGCATAAGACCACTGTTTTGTTATATTTTACGAAGTAAAAGAATACCCTGATATAAAGGGATCATGATAAACCCCAAGCTTCCATCCATGCCTTAAAACAAGCTATAACACCTCTGCACTAAGGAAACACTGTCTCATCTTAGACCTGCTAATCTTTACATTTTGTGTGGCAGATTACTACTTTTACCATATTCCACAGGTGTGTATCTTTGCTGGCTAATCCTCCCGCAGCTGACTCAGAGGGAAATCAGAGGTGTAAAAGGAGAGGTCAGGAATGCAAATGCCACTGACCAGTGAAGGAGACTTGGCTCCTCCACACGTCTGTCGGTGGCTGCGTTAGGGACGACAACCAAACAGAAAAAGAACTTATTAAGAGATGACAGGGTGTGTGCAGTGTCTCCTGGGGCTGGGGAAGACCACAGACCTACTCAGCCTTCAGCCCAGCCTCATGCTCAACTTCCCACTGCAGTAGCTCCCACTTCCTTTATACATAAAATAAATCACTACTATAATTACAGTAGTTTTTCCCAAAGAAAGCATGTAAACAGCTTACTGTGCAATGACGTAGAATATTGTTCTCTCTATAAGTATAGGAACAATTAGAGTAGCTTTAAAATATTTTAAGAAAGATATATACCTAAAATGTCACATACAAAGAGCATTTAGCCTGTACTTAAGCTGTTATTGTACTCAAGTTTGCAGTTGAAGTGTGTCTGGTCGTGGCCCATAACACAACGTTTTCTGAAAGGGATTCCAGCTATTCAGCCAAGGCTGTCATGTTGCACTTAACCATTTAAACTTTAAAAAAGCCCTGACTGAAATAGGTATTAGGATTCTCTGATGGACATCTGACTTCCCTAAACTGTCTAAGTCAATGTGCAGAAATCACAGACAGCTGACCCAAGGATACTGCAACATAAGCATGCAGAACCTTAATTCCTCCTCCACCATTAAGACTCTTATCAAAAGAGAAAATATCCACCTGAATACAACCTTTGCAGCTGAAAACACCTCTTAGAAGAGTTCAGAAAATGACTCCATTGTGTGCCATAGAAACACTACTTCCACATTTTTCCTTCCTCCAACACAGTACAGCTCTGTATTCATTCAAATCACAGTAAGTGATGCTTTGTGATATTCCAGCTCAGCAGACATTTAGTTAGAAATACTACAACTTCACACTCTCAAACCTGAGAAAGAAAGGTGGTGGTTCACGGAGCAACCCAAGACATGCAGCATTTGACCACAGCAGCTCCAAGGTAGGGAACAGATGAAAACTGACATCCTGTTAAAATGTGCACACACACATATGGACCATGCAAAGTTAATTCTTTTGAAATACATCCTAGCAATTGAGATCAGCAAATAAACTTTGCCACAGCTTCTTAAATATGTACTTCTAGAGCTCTAATACTTGAAAAAAGGTTTTGGGGATTAGGGGGCTTTGTTGATTTTTTTGTGGGTTTTTTTGGGTTTTTTTTGTCTGAAGTTTGGTGGGTTTTTGCTTTTTGTTATAGTTTATTTTTTTCAGATAGTCATGTAATTTCGCCTTGTAGTCATCAATTTGGTAATCTGTCTTCATGATGTGACAGTTGCTAACCTGGGCTATAGTTAATCCACATGCAACTGCTGACACTTACTAATTGCTTTTCATGAGACAAACTTTCAAAATCCTTTAATAAATAAAGGTTGATTCAGTCTTTCTTTATTCTTAGATGTGGCCTTAATGCTGATGTTACAAATGTGAATTTGTAAAACTAAAAAATAATTTTAGAAAATCCCCACAAGTATAGCAATTGCAAAGACAAGGACAAGACTCTCCTGTACTTCTGTCAGTGAGCTAAGACTCTCAAGGCTGGAGATGAGGACTTTTAACGACAATCTTGTACTAATAACTAAAATACTCATATGTTAAGTAATTGATGAGGTAACACAGGCAAAGAAATTGACCTTTCTTAAATCCTTGTAAGAGCAACTCAGGAGCTGCTTGTGTCAAGCATGGGTATATGTGTGACACACACAAATTGTGATCAGAAATGGATAATGGAAGATAAAGCACCTAAAAAAAGACAGACATTAACGTTGAAAGCCAGGACTTCTCAGCTAATAACCTCAGCCACTTTCAGCTACTTTTAAAGGTTAAAAAGTATCTCAAAATTAGTTTAAAGCCTGTAATACTAGTAAGTGCTGCCTACAAACAATAATCTCAGCTCCATGGAGGAGACTTTAGGAACTAATGATGTACGATTTTTTAAAAACCACAACAAAGAAACCAAACCAAACTATCAAAACCCCTTCAATACCACTAATACAGAGCCTGCAGTATTTCAGTTTTCATTCTCAAAGAAGACAAAGAAAAGGGAATGGCAGATTCCAAAAGGAGACACAAAAACGGCATGCAGGAATAAAAGCAAGTAAGTGATTTAATCAGTCCCCTTGACTCTCAACAGATATTTGGTTTTAAAAATCCCTTTGATAAAATCAGAAGAAAATAACCGAATGTAGTGTGCAACCACAGAAGTATTTAGAGATGTATTCATCTCTGCTGGAGAGCATGTGAATATAAAACATACATTTCATATTTTTGCCCACATTGCTCATAAAGGAGAAAATGTCAAGATTTACGAATCACACAAGATGAAAAGTTAGTAAGAAAATATATAAATAAATAATTTATAAGTCCCATAATTGTTTTAGCTTTGAAGTACAAATTTTTCTTCTTGATCTTATACGAATTTGGCTTTCTTTGTTCATAGAGGGTTGACAAATTGATTATTCATAGTTTTCCATGTCAAGACTATAATTCCATCTAGTCTTTTTAAACTATTATGTTTGAGAAACACCCCAGATCAGGATTAAAGTATGTTCATAAAATGCTAAGGAGTTGGAACAGACCTTAAAGATCCTCTACTCCCAACCCCCTCTGCCAAGGGCAGGGACACTTCTCACCAGACCAGGTTGCTCAAGGTATTATCCAACCTGGCTTTGAACACTTCCAGGGTTGGGGCATCTACAACCTCCCTGGGAGACCTGTCCCAGTGTCTCACCATGCTCACAGTAAAAAATTTCTTCCTAATATCTAACCTAAATTTTTCCTCTTTCAATCTGTACCTATTACTCCTTGTCCTGTCACTACAGTTCCTGATGGAGAGTCTCTCTCTGGCTTCGCTGTGGGCCCCCTCCAGATACTGGAAGGCGCTGTGAGGTCTCCACACAACCATGTCCATGTTTGTGAACATGTGTCCTTTTCTTGTTTGAATCTAAAATGACTGTGCTTTCAATTTTAAAGTGATAATCAAAAACCACCTAAACTTGTTTGAGAGCCAATTCTTGTTTGAAAGCAATTCTTTGGGAGGAGTCAGCCTTCAGGAGGGCCTACTTCCTCTTATTTCAAAATTATTTTTGATGTCCATAAGAAAAAATTGTACATAGTTCCTATGTCACTTCTGTATTCAAATTAATCATCCATTTCACAGCTGGACACATATCCTGAAAACTTCTAATGTGGTGTCTAAAGCGCTGTGTTCTTCCTTTTATCAGCACAGCACCCGGGTCCTTAAGCCAGAGAAAACAGCCCCTTCGTTTTCGGAACAGAGATGTAATAAAGCTGTACCCTTTGATTATTCTCCAGAGCAATTCCTTTAGTTTCCCAGAGCTTTAACTACAATGCAGATAGTCTTGAGATTAAATGTGTGTGCTTGCACAATCTCTACTGGTTCATTTAACTCTTCCTTCAAAGCATTTTGCATCTTTCAAAGGCCAACACCAATCCAACTGGCCGCTTAAAATGCAGCCTATTACAAAAGCAAAGCTATAAGCTCCTGACAAAAACATTCACCCTTTCATACTAATCACAGATAAAGTGGATTTGGCAATAGATAATTAGAGATGTCTAAAAGAATTCTGTATTCTGATGAAATTTGAATGCTTTCTCCAATACAACATAAATATTTAATACTAAATAAACCCAGAAAAAAAGTGGTGAGCCACATATGCTTAAGAAAATAAATGTTACTTTGGAAAAAATCAAAAGGAAGATTGGTTTCAGTAAACTGAACTGCAGCAGGAAGTTGTTCATGACACCATAAAGCAGGAAGCATATGTTTGGTTAATCATCAGACCAGAGTAAAAATGGACTAAGAAGTGGTAATAAACCCATATACATGCACTTTTAAAACACAATTTATATCTACTTGTAAAGTAGCAATTTGTACTGCCAACCAGGGAATATTATCAGGACAACTTCTCTGGAATAAACAATTCTCTCAGCAACCTATTTTCATACAACAAAGAAAAAAATAAAAAGAAAATTCAACTGCAAAATAAATGAGACATCAAAGCACGCAGCTCTCAATAACATTCCTTAAGTGTCATATCTTGGCCAGTATCCCAGGATACCCTTGGAAATGACACATTGCATCTCAATGGGATTCTTTCAACAAAATATTTTAATAAATAAATTCAGGTTTTATGCTAACTTATTTGATTAAATACAGCTTTATGGGTATTATGTGCAACAGATGTCAGAGCCTGATGGGCTTTTGTTCCAATTCCTAATTATTTGTGAAACTGCCATCTATAAACGCTATCACATAATAAGACCAATAAATAATCCACCTAAAAGGCCTAAGTATGACTCCATTCCATTCTGAAATGGCAAAAGTCAAAGTTTTAAAACAACATCAGGTTTCAAGGACAGCTCACAAAACAAACAGTTCAAGTGTTCTACACTAAGGTAAGGAAAACCAGCAACTTTGTTCATTACCTACCAAAATCCAAGGATGATGTGCATAACACAACCTTTTGCCAGGTACAACTGCACAGTCTCAGTACCATCAGTGAGAAACTGGTAGCTGTGCACATCTTCCCAGATTTTCCCACTTCTAGAATAATGTTTAAATAATTTCCACTTTTGCAAGAGATATTTTCAGCTAAAATACTAAAATACGGACACTCCAATTGCAGAACATTTCTTAGCTTTCCTAAGATTATTTTTACCAATCCCAAATGCAGGCCATGATCATGCTACTGTCTCTAAGCCATGTACAAACTCTTGGCAGCCTTCACACAGAACAGGTTTATTTCAAAAGCACGTGAAAGCAGAGGGAAGACTCTTTGTGATTTCAGTGAATATAAGAGAATAAACACATTCATTTATTTTGCATATTATGGAAACACTAGAAAATTAAATCCCTAAATTTGTAAAAAACCCAAGATGCTTCTAATCTGGATACCAGAAACCTTTATTCAGAAATTTATGACTAACCAGCCAAAATTCTTGTGTACCTGCTCAGCTATAAGAATTTTCAAGGATTCTTAAAATTAGGCAAATATTTAAGTTCCCAATGAAGCAATGCCCTCAATAAAGATGTTATTGTCATTTTATGTTATTGTCTGTTTCAGTGATACAGCAGATGAGAGATTATGTTCTATAGGGTGCTTTCATATCACATGCTTAAAACAATGAAATGAGAATCTGAAAATTTGACTTATGATTTCATGTTTCTCTCTGATAACTTTACAGCATCAAATACATTAATGTTTCCCTCATTCCTATGTTTTTATTTAGATTGGATCCTAACGTAAAAACACAGTAACTCATTTTAAAAGACAGTAAATATGCCTGCAGAATTCCTGGCACAAAAGCAGAGGATCTGTCAAGTCTTCACTTTAAGAAACCCCAAAAATGAACAACAAAAAACACACCATTAAGTGCATTTTATTTGCAAATATCATATGCAAACAAATCGTGTAATTACTTGGGTTGAAGAAAACTAATAGGCTACTACATTTTTTCCTTCTAAAACCAAGAAAATTATCATTATCCTGATAGCATCCTTGATAGACAGATATCAAGCCTAGACCTGAGCGTTTTCAATGACAGTGATTACAAAACATGCCTTCCTGGATTGTCTCACTGCTTATTGGTAAAAACAGTTTCTTAGTGTTTAATTTTAAAAATACTTTCCCCACCACACGTAATTTCTCATTCTGTCATTGATTACTGATGAAATTAAATGATTCTGGCCTGCTCTGTAACGTTCCTTTACATTTTGTGATAAGTGGTAATTTCTCTCCTCGGTTGTGCTATCCTCTGCATGAACATGCCCAGCCCTCATTACCTTCTCCCAGCTATTATTTCCCTAAACTTTTCATCATTTTTGTTTGTTGAACTATCTCCAGTTGATTTTAAACACTGCATTATCCTCCACACTATCTTTGAAGATAATCAAGAAAATTCCACATCATTGACAGCCTGGAGGAGACATTACAAAGATAGACAAGGTTTACAGAACAACAGCACATCATTGCAAGTAAAAGGCATATGCCACCCAAGAAATTTTTTATTTTTTTTTTACCTATAAGGATGTTAAAAAGCTGTATTTTAAAGCTACTGTGATAATTCTCGTACAAAGGAAGCATCTGAGTTAAATTTCATGGTGTCTTATAATACACTAGGACATAAACCAGAAAAATACATACAGGATTAAGTTTCCATAAAGCCCAAATGATCTGGCATATGAAATAGGAGAAGGAATTTAATCCACTCCTATAATGTGGTCAGGGCACATGACTTCCACTCTGTCTCCATAGCTGCCTGCTACAGCCACCGAGCCAGAATAGCAACCGTGGCTCCTGCAGGCCACTCGCCCGGCTCTGCTGACCCATCCCTGGCCGGCGCTCGTGCCCAGAGCCGGGATGCAGCCGCCTCCTGGTGCAGCTGTTGGGCTGCATTCCTTACTCCCCTCAGCCAGGGATTTCTGCCCTCGGCCAGGTAACTGCACAGCACAGAGCCTGGATACCTTCATCTCCTCCTTCTGAGTTATGCTCATTTTTAACCTACCTCAAGAACCTCTTCCTGTTTGCCCCCAGGACTGGTACCTGCAGGAGAGAACAAGCCAAGGTGTAGACTGCCTCGGTTTCCCTCACCCTGTAAACTTACTCCTGACAGAAAACTACACTTTTCAGTTGTCTTTGTAATAGACAAATTGTAAAGTCGTTTTTTTCAAGGAAGCAAATTAGATTAGGAATTAATTTCTTTTAAATGTGAAACAAATTAATCTCTCCACTTAAAAAAAAAAGAGCAAATCTTGTAAGACAGGAATATAAGAATAAACCTAATGTTTTTTTCATGAAGAATTTTAAGACAGGAACTACTGCTGAGTCACTGTGACATGTTTTTGAGGGTAAAAAAGCAGCATGAATGGGTACAATGCACATGTAGAGCTGCAAGTTTTTTAGTCCAAATGCTTTTTACTCATCACATGATATTTTCAGAGTTGAGAACTCACATAACTATCTTGCACACATTTCGGTCTCCTCAAATTTGTTTTCCTTTAAATGTAGTGAACTTTACAGTGCATTTTTCATACTTTCAAATAGAGAAGTAGACATAAAATTGTTTTGTCAACTAGGAAAAGGTACAGTTGTGTCCCTGTTCTCAAGCGTTATTACTCAAAGCACAGAAGAGAGCACATGACTGTACACTGACCTTCATCTGTTCCCAAATTATGCCTTTTAAAAGCCTTGAATCTGTTTAAGGGGAGCTGCTGAAACCTGAAACGAACGTGGTCTATTGCTTTATAAAGTAGATGAATGTAGAACTTAAGTATTACATTTCAGGCTCTTACTGTACTAAATATAGCAAAATTAGGATGAGGGAGAATATAACTGTAACCTGAGTCTGGTTTTAGAGAATAATTTTTTGTTACAGGTATTGATGGTTACTGTGTAAAATTTAGTATGTTTCTATTTCTAACGGAAAATCACCACAAATTTGCAGAAGGAAAATGTTCTCCTGATAAAGACTTTTATTTTTAAAAGCCGAGTCCTTAAAAAAATTAACAGCTCTTCAGCCTGCAAATCACACCCCCACAAATTTATCCAAGTTCTGACAGACCCAAGTCTAAAAAGAATCTTGAAATACACCTTGCATCTAAATTTCCATCGCTTGCACTCTGCTTGATTTTCATCAGTATATGTGTGACCAAACACATCATTTTGAGTATTAAAGGGCAAATTATACTTAATTAGAAAAGTAAGCGGTGCAGAACTGCAGAAAGCATCTTTTGCTGTGTGCCTAACACAACAGGCCAGAATTATGTAACACTTAGGAGCACCACCTCAATAAACTTGTTCAAAAATTACCATGGAGAAGAGGTAATCAAGGATTTTTACTTCTCTTCATTCAGTTTTAGTAAACTTCACTGTTGTTTCTAATGACATAATAAAATCTTCCAATGAGCTCTGATAATGCTCATCTGCATGTTTGAAAGAAAGATTAACTTAAATCTAACTCCACAGGACAAGAACAATAGTAAGCTCATTATTTTCCAACAGAAAAATGGCTTAGAAATTGACAGATTTCTTGACAAAGTTTGCAAATTTTTGACACTTTTCAGATGGGAACTGTAACACTCATTAAACATTTAATATGCTTGTAAATCATAGAAACCTTCAGGATGTAAGTGACTTTTAGAGATCATCTGATCCAATCTTCTGTTAAAAGTCATGCTAACTTCTAACTTAGGCCTGATTTGTCACAGCCTTGTCCAGTCATGGTTTGGACTTCTCTAAGGATGGAGACTCCTCAGTTTCTCTGGGCGAAGCATTCCAGGACCAAACCACCGTCCATGGGTACGTCCTTGTGTCCTGGATCTTCCTTCCATTACAGTTTAAACCTAAATATGGTAATAAATGCTGCTTCTTTTGTCTATCCTGACACTCAGTTGACTTTTGACAGCAGAGGTTCTGAAGGTTTGCCTTGGCCACAGTTTATTACGTGACCAGTAATAAATTGCACATAACTATTTTTGTCTTTAAGTGGCTGGGAGGGATTGGGAATAAGCAATTATTTGTTCAACATAAATTACAGAGGTGACTTCAGGACTGGTACTCTAGCTCTAAATGATTTTGATCTTAAGAAAGCTCAGGAGCCACATACTGTAGACTTGTGCCCAGATCTGCAATAATGGAATGGAATGGAACGGAAAGGAAAAGTAATCCAATTCTGCTATTTTAACTTGTGCAAGAGTTACACCAGCCTGCATATGATTAAATGATCTTGCCCTACTACAATATATAGTGAGATTTTAAAAGATGACTCACACCTAAGGCAAATGAAGTGACTACTGCAGTCCTCGTGTTTTTGTCTTTGTGTAATTTAATCAGCTGTTCATCTGAACAGTTGGAAAGGATACATTTGTACAACAATAACTTCATCTCTCTTGGTAAATATTTTTCCTGTATCTTCTGATACAAATCTATTAAATACTGGCTTATATCGACCTAATTTGAAATGAGACAGAACACTGAGGTCCCAAAGGAACCCAGCACACAAGCTCTCAGTTCACTATCATGCAGCAAGGAAGTCAATCTTAAGCATGTTTACTTGTGCTGCTCAAAGAGGATGACAAATAAAGACATGGGTTAGGCACAATGTCTGGTTTTGTATGATTACACAGTTGGTTTTTTTATTCATCATCACTGAATTTATTATACATATAAATTCTATGTAAATATATAATATATACACGTGTTCTTTACTGATCTGGAATTCCAACATGCTCAGTTCATTCCAACATGCTCAGTTCAGGTAAACAGACCTACTATAGAATCTTGGAGCATTTAACAGTCTTGCAGCATTTTCCTAAGTGGTAAGTTATGAATACTTATGAAAAAGTGTTATGGAAAAGGGATCTTAATTCTGGAAAACATCTACAATCTTCCTCAAGCAGATATACACACTAGGAAATCCTGACCAACAGAACATATGTCCCAGAAACCTCTCCTCTTCTTCAAAATTTATCCTTCATTTACAGTAATGAACCTCTAAGAGCTCTCTCAGTATGAACTTCTGTATAATCTTCAGCAACTATTTAACATGACTTTTTCCATACAACAAGCATCATAGCTATTAATATACAGCAAAATGTAGGGCTTTAATGCATTATAAGGGATTTTGAATCTGACTAATGTACTGGATAATAATCGCCTTCCTATTCACAAATAAAATTTATGTAAACCCATGGATTTCCTATGCAGAAAGTTCACATTACTGCCTTTGGTGTCAGAAGCTGCAATGAATTTCCTTGTGAAAGAGCGTTAGACATTCTGCAGTTCAACAGTAGTCACTAATAAGTTCGGGTGGCAGCTGTTGTACATCTGAAGCTAACAAATGTTATGTGACCAGAGATGACTGGCATGACATGTGGCCGTAGCCTTTTTATAAAGTTATGTTCTCAACTATTTTAAAAATGTCCACAAAAGTCGTTCAGAAATACTGTTCCCAAGAAGTTCATGGAAAACTGATCCTTTAATACGTACCCCACTCAGTTAGTTGCATATATTCACACATTATCACACAGTGATAAACTAAAGTTTAAACAAAAATAGTCATACAAATTCATCTGGAAGTCATGTTCTCAGCACTGTGACTTGAGGCTGGATTCACTTGCTTGAATGGGCATATATTAAATTTCCAGCAATCAATTATGATTTTAGCCTTTGTATCTGCCTTCATAAGTTCAGGCACATGCCCATATGGACAGACAAAGTGCAAAGACAGAACTGTCTTCCAGGCAAATTCCAAAAGCAAGTGTGAAGTTCAGTATTGAAATATCACTCCCTTTTCTGTCCTCATTCTCAAGCAGTACAGGCATTTTTAATCTAGCTAATACTTTCCCAGTCTTCCTGAAAATTTTACCTTCATAATCTTTATATAGATAAAAAGTGTTGCTAGAATTTTATATCCCTCCCAGGTACCCCCACACATCTGAAGACTCACGTCACAAAAAGACCCATGTAAGGGCTTAGAGGGTTCCAACAGAGAAGAATTTCCCTAAATGCAACTGATTTTAGTTATTTAATGCACACAAAAAAACCATCTCTTGATGTGGTTCTGGTTATGTCACACTTTATTTTATTTGCTACATTTTTTACATTTAATAGATTTAGAAAAGCTTTTTCTTGGAAAAATATTGTCACCCTTCCTTTTTATTTTTATCTTCCAGTACATGAATTTTCAGCAAACAGATTAAATATTAATGCTTTTTGAAAGACATATAAATATTTTAGTTTGTAATAACACTGAGACTTGGTCTGTTTAATATATACCTTATTTGTTATAAAGTTCATATCTTGTATGAACTGATCTTTGAAGTCGGGAGTTAATTGCTTTTCTTTCCTGATCAGAGAAATACATTTGGAAAGACAGAAGAAAGTCCTTCCTTCAGATAATATATTCCCACTCAAAAAAGTGATTTCATGCAATCCAAACTTTCAGTTCCATCTTCTATGTAATCATTAAAATGTACAATAAATTATGTGTTAAAACGCTTAATATTTGAATAGTCAAGCACAGACAAAACTTACTGAAAACATAATAAACCACAAGGAAATTTTAAAATTTCTGCTAATTCCACCTTAAACAGTAGAGAACTACCTGCAAGTATTACACAAGAAGTGAGAATTGAAGAGAAAATTGGAGGAAAGAGAACATCAACAACACTTGACCAATGAAAGGGAATATGATATGAAATAGAACATGAAGACAGTGGGAAATAATGTGATCCCATCGTTACCTGTCATGCGTCCTCATAAAATCCCAGAACTTCTTAGTGCCATTCTGGGGGAAAAAAATTAAAAATCAGTCAAATTAACTTCAAGTGAAAAATTAATGAAATTTAACAAAACTTAAGAGGTATTTCTTTGAAAATTTAGTATAGCTGGTTTTATTTAAGAGGCCAGTATTCTGGACTTTGGCAGTAAGTATTACAGACACTGAGAACTGTCTTAGGACAGTTTAAAATCTTAGACCCATAATATTATGATGACCGCTAACACAAGTTTATTGTAGTCTTCAGGCCTAGCATCAACTTCAGCTGCCCAATCTAACCATTCAAGGTGTCAGGAAGCTATAAACAGCTATGTTTTAATCAGTAAAATAACCCACAGATACGCTCTTCCATGTCCAGAAATGGTCCTACCTTGAGAACAGCTCAGCACTTACCTCCTAACTAAACTCATGCGTGATCCAGGAACAAGACACCTTCCCTCTAACCCCTCACAAGGCTCAGAATAGGAGTTTCATCCACACCTAACATGAAGGGGTCACACTCCACTCTACACAGCAGCTGTTCCTCTGCACTGCTAGTGGTGCTGAGGGCACTGTCTCACAGCAGGCTTGAGTCACAGCACTCATTCCAGAACTGGGAGACATAAAATGGCTGATTTTCTCAAGCTGGGCCAATTCCTCTCCTCTGCCAGTTTAAAAAGAACAGTATCCACTACAGCGCAGCTGACAGTGATCTCTGAAAACAAGCATTCTTTCACAGTTATAATGAGCACGTATACACTTGCTTACATTTTCATTCTCTAGTCTATAGTTACCTATAGCAATTCATACACACTAGTTAATGGAGATGCATATAATTCTTTACTCTCTTCACTGGAGTTGTGATGGTATTTTTCAGCTCAAATACAACTCAAGAGATCTCACTCCCAGGTCAGTTTTAAGTCTCTGTTAGGAATCAGTATGAAACCAGAGGAAATTCTTGTGGTTGATACCTTTTTCTTATTAGCGAAGCAAAAACGAGACCTGTTGAAGACCTACATACCTAAAATATGCTTAATGTGAAAAGCAGCACTTGACTTCTATTATAAAGTATAGTTAAATGGATGCTCAAACCCTGAGCAACTGGTTAATGATTTAAAGCAGGTAAATGTGAGCAATGAGAGAAGAATCAAGTTCAGTTGGTGGGTAAAGGTGCCAACCAATATAGACAGGCCCTTCAGCTCTATTACAGATGTCATGGCTACCAAGTACACAACAGCTGGTGGGGATTAGATAACAAGCACTCTGGTTCAGAGATTAAGCCCCTGAGCTTTATGAGTTTACCAAGCTTTTTGGAAGAGGGACTGTTTGCTTGCTAGCTGGGTTTTTCTTCATTCCCACAACTCTAATTATAAACAGTTGTTCAAATCAGGAGAAACTCTAATCCGTGCTTCCATTGGTGTCTGCACATACCTTCTGTTAGCACTGACAGGAATCGAATGCGTGCATTACAGGAGAAGTCCTGTCATTGTTTAAATGCAATATAATGTTGAAAGAGAAATAAAGACAGCAAAATCTCAGTGTGAACCGAAATATCGAAGCCATTGCTTCCAAAGCTGAGTGTACATCCAATTCATTCCCCCTGGTGAGAGACAGAGGAACAACTTTGATAGGACTATGATACAACACACAGCTGCAACAGGGACCGTGTTGTATGGTAAGATAATTTAAGGTATTAAATGTGCAAAGTCAGCTCAATCTTTCTGTAGGTTTATTTCTACCTGTAAGCAAGGTATTTGTGGGATTTGTTAGCAGATTGCTGAGCAATTTTCCATTTAACACAAAACAGCTGGAAAACTGAGGACCAAGGGTAACGTCTTCTGCATGTAACTTCACATTGTTTCTCTAGTCTCAACCTTCCCCTGCTCCAAATCATAAGATGTGCTACCATCATCCATTCTCCCTTTTTAGTGTCCTCTGTGGAGAAGTGTGGGTGTCCAGCTGATGGAGATGGCAAAAAAAGTCTGAATCAAGTCTCTCTTTGCATTAATTTAGGCTGTTAGTCCTATGATACTGCATTCTAACATACCATCCCACCAACAATCTCCCTGGCTCTTTCCTCTTCCATCATTTCGCAAATTATAGAACCTGATTGCTTTGGAGCACTTAAGAGAAGGTTTCAAATAGCTGAGGAAAATACACCCTAGAGAATCATCCTCATACAGATGGGATCCATCAGAACGGAATGACCTCCTCCCAAGGATGAGCTCCATTACCATTAACAGAATCTACCTCACAGCCGTGCACACAATTTTTAGCAGAAAGTAAAAGAAGGAACTTAGTACCTAAAAAGAAATTAATCAGAAAATAAAATCTGTATTTTCTATTTCATAAGCCCAGATAAAGCACTTTCTCTAGAACACGATTTGATTAGTCTAAGACCCAAATTCAAAACCAGCCACAGGCTAAATTAATTTGAGTCACGACATTGGTTAGTATCATATACTCTGACTGGACAATGCTTACTAAGATATTTTCTGCCTATATTTGAATTAAAAAAATTATTTCATATGATCAAGTTGCACCTGTCCAAATAAATAAATCAATAAACAAATGAAACATTCCAACATCTCTTCGTTTACAGTGGCAGAAACTCAAATGAGCCCCATTCATGTCCCATTGTCGAAGTCAAATGTAATTTGAACCCAACCGTATGGAGTTGAGTTTCTATTGTGCCCAATGCATGGTTCTTTCCTAACAGACTGGTAGGAAGGTTGCTAATTATTAATAGCATGTAAACAGTTACCAATGGTTCTTATGCTGCTTTACATACTTTACAGAACATTAATTCCAGCCAGCTTCCAACCAACTATATCAAGCTGCATGTAGTATCTCTATCTCATCTTTAAGACAAAAGTATTACTTGCTGAACTGATCAAGATTCATGCTTTTAAAAGGCTATGATAACTTGTTAAACTGTTCCAGTCTATATATCCTGGTCTTTGACAAAGCTCTGCTATCACCACAGTTACAGATAGCTGGAATATTAAAGGTATCAATGGTCAACATGACTCCCACAAGAGAGAAGTCTCTTTGTGAAACACAAAGGCTCTCTCAAACCCTTAACATTTTTCATTTTAATAAGAATATGTAATTGCATTATTATAAGCAGTACATTCTCAAATGTCTAATAAGGAACAATCACAGTATCTCTCAATGCAGTGAGAACTGAGTATAACTGCTGGGAGATCTAAACACTGATGACAGGAAGGAGAAAGGATTATATTATGACATTTGAGAAAGATTAAAAGAATTATTCTTCAAACAGGAAATGTGTCCTGTGATGTTTATAAAGACAAATATGTCAGAAGTATTTTATACTAGTTTTAATCTGTTCAGAGTAGTAGTTCTGATACTGCAACAACCCTGTGTAACACATAATCGATTTGGTAAATCTTTAATCACAAAGTAATCACACTCTAGTTCTGTGCTCAGTGATCAGGTTCTGTGATGTTGCAACACTCAACTAGTGCATATAGTATGTGTAAATTAATAAAGCTGTATTCCAGGAGAGGCAGCATGTGAGACAACTTCGTTTCACATTACACAGAAGACGGATCACTTACATAAGTACTAATTGCATAAGAAAGCCATACCAGGTCAGACAAGATGTCCATCTCGCCTGGCAACCTGTCTCTAAAATTTAAGAACAGAGAAAGCACACAGCAATGCTTCCCCACAACACTCTTCTAAGTCTTTGACAAAAGGCAGCTGAAGAGTGGCAAAAGACAGTGCCTCAAAAAGGCATTCAAATAAAACACAATCCTCCCTCAACTCCAACAAGCAAGGGCAAATAGCCATTTCTGTACTACCTGAATGTGCAAAGTGCGTCACAAGACCATCTTGTCTGTAAGACTGACTTGGTAATGGCATTGATAACTTAATCAGAATTACAGCAGCTCGTCCCCAGCTAGACAGTCTGCACAAGGAGACTCAATGTGTTTTGGTTCAAGTGATTCTAGGACAATCAGGCACTGCCAGGTGTTCTCTGCTGGACAAGTGTTGACAGTGGATGCAAGTTCAGCAGATGTGACTCCTACCTGTGCAGAGCTGTTTATGTCACCCGTACTTGATCTTCACATTCTTTGTCCAGCTACCATCCTTGAAATTATTTTCCCAAGACTCTTCCTGCACCTGCTCAGTGCCATAATTACAGGCAGGAGTCTCTTCACACTGTCTGTTATGGATAAGTTGGACTTGTCTGCAGCCTATCAAAACACCATTCTTTTCCCACATACCCTCTGGCTAAAACGCCTTAAGGATGACTGTGCCATGGATCTTGCTGTCCTTTGCTTTCCTCCACCACCTGAGGCAATATAATATCTGAACAACAAGGTCAAATCACTGCCAGAATGCCTAAAGGATAACTCTTGCTCACTAGAGGAACTCGCCTAAGACTTAGCCCAGGCGGGCCAATAAAGAAGAGAAAACGGACTTGTTGTGCTAATGATGTAGAAAGAAACATTCACTGGCACTGACTGTATGGTGACACTGGGTATGCTCCACATGTGACAGACCCTGGACATGCTCTGACACGAGTCACTGGGAGTTTCTACTTTTCATCTGGGGCAGCTTGAATGCCTTCCTCCTTCTTTTCCCTGAGGGCAGTGCCCATGCACAGTCTGCCACCTGAGAAGCTCTTGAACCACAGCTCTTACATGAGGTAACGTGTCTGCACAGGTACCAGTACTCATCACTGTTAGACTGATACCATCCTGGCCTTTCAAAAAACCCCCAACCCAAACAAACCAACCCCCTCAGTCTGGCTGTGGTGTACAGCCCTCCTGGGACTCACAATTTCCCTGGAGAGGCAGCTTTTTCAAAAGGAAGGAAAAAGTACTTAAACACAATTTTAGAAAGAGAGATGTAGGCCTTTCCTCAAGGATCATTCCAAGAATCTTCCCAAAGAATGAGATCCTTTTTATAAATAATTTAATTGAATTAGAGCTGTGGTACCCCAGTTGTAAGAGGCTACTGAGTTTCAAGGTGAGGAAGAGAAAGGACAGTGGTGCTGCAGTCCATGCCACACAGCTTATGGTAACCTCGGTACGGTGCCACCCACGCTAAGGGCTGACAAAGTCTGTAAAACCAGGAATGACACAGAGATGGTGGATGTGAAGTTTTACAGAAGTCTGTAAAACCATGAATGACACAGAGATGGTGAATGTGAAACAAATATTCACTATTTCTCATAATACAGAAGCACGATGACATAGCTGGCTACCTGGGAAAAAGGCTGAGGTTTTTCTGGGCACTGATCTGTCTCCTCTCAATGAACCAGTGCTCAAGTCCTGCAGCTGCACAGAGAGGTTTGCCTTGCTTATGTGTAAAAGAATTAACTGAGAGCTTCTGAAAGAGCTACATACAAACTGCATGACATGTATGTTTTAAACATGCGCAATTAAAGGCTTATCCTTCTTAGATTTTATTAAAAGTTTTATTCTGAAGAGTAAACCAAAAACATGTTGGTGTAACAAGTGAAAGAACACTCACAAAACAGCTTTAAATGTTTCCGTTAACTCTGTGTAATGATTTTTTCACAACACCCCACAAGGGGGTATAAAATATATCCTCCACACACAGGTTTACAGTAACAGATTTCCTGTAGTTACTCTGTTGGGAGTTCAGATTATTCCACAAAACAAAATTTACATTTGATTGTCACTTATTCAATGACTCCTTGAAATGAGCTCTGGACAGACAACACAGGACTGAAGGAGAAACAATCTTTACCCAAAACCTACTTAAAGCTTCTCCTATATTATTTGCCTATACAAGTACTTAGTAAGTTTAAAAGTGACCAAATTAAAGGCACTGCCTTATGTCATCTCCCATGTTTACCAACAGAAAACTTCTGCTTGGACAGAAAAAGTCTAAGTGGCTAAGAACTGTAAAGTTACACCAAAACCACCTCAGTAAAAGGGTTTTGTACCTTGTATTACATATTTTTGAGGAGAAAGGTAACATGCCATGCAGGCAGATCACTTATAATGCAGGAGACATATGTCCAAAATAAGCAAACTAACTTCACATACACCACTAAAAGAGAGAGAGAAAAAAAATCTGTCCATGACAATGATTAACTTCTTTCTGTTTACATTACAGGAGAGACAACATGAGGTTTGGCGACCCATTGTGAAAGGCACTAAACACATGTAGGGGGAACAGTTCCTGTTCAATGATCTTACAATTCAGTTAGAGCTCAGACAAAAGCTGATGTAAACAAACAGAGGCAGTTAAGAAAAATGACAAATACATTATGATTTAGATAAGCTACATGCACAAGTTATGAGGGTTAAAATGACAAACAACAGTCATGATTCCCCAGTCTCTACCAGTTGGACTGGGTTTAAAGCAGTCACCCAAGAAGTAAATGTTCCATATTTGTGAAAAAATCCAACTGGAGAAGTTGAAGCAATTATAAAAATAACTCTGTCCTTATTGCTCCATTTACTCTGTTTCCACACTAAGACACAAAAGCAGTTAATGTCCTTAATGCAAAGAGATAATGAGCATTCTTCATGTAATAAAATAACTATACTATAGGTACAGAAAACCAGATAAGAGAATTAATTGGCAAATAACGGTCTTAAACCAGAGTCAGCAAAGCCAAGCAAGTGTGAGGTCCCTGTTTAATGATTTACATGGACCAAAGCAGTAAAACTCCCTAGAGGAATAATCAATTTTTTGCTTTTTTTCTGCACTCAAAAAACTTTTTTAAAGGTTTGAGGGTTGTGCTTTTCTTTCAAAAAAAGTAAAGCTTGTTTTTCTATTGCACTTATTTTCACATTCAACCAATCTACAAATGTATTCACAGTTTAGTATCAATGTGCAGAGCCATGCCTCTATCTGGAAATTCACCATACATTCTCCTGTCGAGGTGTCTACTTGTTGCCCAGATCTTCATAGCAGGAAAACACTGAACTTGTCATTTTATTAGATGGGTTTTTGTCAGATTAATCCAGATGAGCAGTGTGCCTGGGGAGTCAAGTAACTGATTCATGAAGAAAAAAATCTGCACCAACACAACCAGCTCCTGCTGCCTCCTGCCACCTGTATTTCCTTAAGCGGTCTCAGCTTAATGCTTTTCAGCCATATTCACCTTTTTATGACCAGTAAAAGCTGTCAAGAGATAAGTTTGCAATAAAAGCAACTCAGTAATTCAGAACTTTTTGCTTTATAAAAATACATGGTTCTACAACAGCAAAGATGTGTATTAGCTGCTGCTCCTTGAGTCACAGATCCTGGGCTAAACAGAGTGGACTTCCCCTATGGTAAAGTCACAAAAGTTATGTCCTCATCCCTCTGAAAATGAACCTTTCCCTTCCTTTCTCCACTCACTACTGAAGAAATGTTGCTATCAGTTGAGGTTTCCTTGTTACATTTCTTTTTTTAGCCTAATGGAACCTGATGTCACACCTGTAGCAGTTTTCAGTGGCAACATATGAGGATTGATAACCTTATGTAAACCATTTCTTGCCAGCTAAATTATTAATGCTGGAACTCGCTGTTCTATAGAATCAATACAAAATGTTTTCAGTGCCCACAATTGATGCCTCACATTGATGTGCCCACAAAAACTGCACTTCCAGGACAAACTCAGGACAAAGTTATTCTTTTCACTTCACTACCAGAGAGAATTTGACACCAAATTACCTAGCACTGTCTGAACATTTTTCATAGTACTTTCAGCATATGCCAAAAATTATGTGAATTAATAAAAAGAAAAAATCACCCCCAAAATACAGTTTGGAATTTTTTTTAAGAAATAAAGCATTGGTAGTAATCACAATGCTGTGAAACCTGTATGAAGAACAGAAATTAAACTGAGATAGACAGCTAAAGCAAGTTTGGACTTCTGAAGTTTTCCAAATGATAATAAAATACCTATTCAATACACTTTAAAAGCTTCACTGCTTCCTGTTGAAAAATTGTGTTGGATTAATGAGTCAGTGGGGTGGATTTTTGTTTAAAGAAGCTAAAAGATTGCCATGCTGTATCTAAAAATCTTCATCCACAAAAAAAACCCAATGCAAACGAACAGTCAAAAATTCAAGAACATTTAATATTCAGCTTTTTCATCTAAAAGAAAAACCCTGTCCTGAATAGACTACTTTGCATCTGAAATCTGTTTGAAATAATGCCCTATCATAATTTTTTTTGTCTACTTGAAAGGTTTGATTTGTAGCAAGTAAGGAGAATGCTGTCTTCTTTTTATATAATTACAGCCTTCTTAGAAAGTTCCACATTATCTTTCAAAATGAAAGCAAGCACTTTCAGCTGGCATAAAACCAAGCAACTCAGTTTTAAAAAAAACATCAAAATCAATAAAATAATTTCAATTTGCATTAGTTGAGCAACATTTTTTTTTTCCTTTTGAATGTATACATCAGTATTAGAGAACTGCTTCATGCTGGGCTATCTTATCACATTAACGACTAATTCAAATGCAAAGTTGAAGTCACTGTGTCCTGGGGTGCAGTCCCAAAACAGTGTAAGTCAAACAAAACCCAGGCTGCCCCTTTTCCTACTCCAGCTGCACATCTTTACTCTACCCTTCCCCTGCCACTGAGATTCGTGTGGGCTGATTCTGGGAACTGAACTGAAAAAGTTTTTTTTGCTCTAGAAAAAAAAAAAGCTGATGAAAAAATTATTTAGTAGAATGAAAGTGAAAAATTAATAATGAAAAATTATTTTTGAACATGAATGTAATGTCATTTTCAGATTGCAAGTTCTCAGCAGTGACTATTAAACAGAACAGCCTTGGTCTACTCACAACTACTCCAAGAGGACAGAGATGTGTCTGATAGGGAGTGTTCTACAGAGAGAAACATGCACACAAAAAAGCCTAAATAACCATTTCAGTCCACACCCACTAATCCACTCCATCAGACTGCACACGCTGGAGTAAATGAAGCCTCATCTTCAAAAGCAATTTGCAGAATTACTTGCTGATGTTGAAAAACTACTTCAAAAGAGTTTAAGTGTTATGGAATTTTACTGGGTTTTTTAAACAAGCCACTGTTTAAGCTCAAGAGGAAGGGGGGGAGTGTTTGCTTTTTAAACAAAGCTTGTAATATTTCATTACTAAACTATCCAGAGTGTTTATTTTAAAAGCATCATGATTACAAATAATGGCATTTTTCAGTTTTTAACTTCCCTATTCAAGTATTTCAGTTAGAAACAACTGACTTCAGTGCCTTTGTGGAACATGCATCCAAAAGTACACAAACTGATGACTTCTTAACAGTATTAAAAGTGAACATTCTACCTGAAGCAAAATACTAGTGCTGCGAATTGGCTTTAGTTGACAATATTAACAGTTTCAGAAGTAAGACTGAGCTAGTGAAGTCCACGGGGACAAAACATCCTTTATACTAAAGGACATCATGCCAGCCTCAGCTGACACAGCAGTTCTGGGCAGGGCAGGACGAAGTTGCTGTGGTCTCACTACACTCATTTTAAGGCTTGAACAAGAGACTGGAGCGCTCAACTCTGTGTGACAGCCAACTCTTTGATGCATGGGTTTCTTATCTGAAATTAGCTGGAAGACTTAAAGGTACTTCTTGAAGAAACCTTAACATACACCAGTGGAGACCACACCAGGGATACCTCAAGAGACATAAAACCTAAGGTCATAGACTGTAATTTTTACAACCCATATCAATTTTCTCTTCAAAGAGAGGGTTATTCTGGTAGGAGTGTGTAATGAAACTGCAAACAGATGGTTACAGCAATAGAGTTTACTGTTCAAAGACGCAATTTTTTCACACTTTGGGAGGTAAAATAAACAATGGAGAATGTATTAATTTATTCAACTGTTAATGCAATACCGGGCCAAGCCACTTTGTTCACTTTATGTACATCAACTGCCAGAACAATTACAACTAAGATACCTGATGTGTAAGTAAACTTTCTCCTATAATCCTCTGGAAGTTTACTTTTCAGGTCACAGTTTGTTTTTTTGTGTGTACTTTTCAACAATGGAGTTGTTGCAGTTTACCTTGGCATTCAGCTATCATTAAGATCGCTTACCTTTGAATGAAATTTATAAAACATGAGAATTAAACATATGTAAGTTCATTAAATTAAATCAAATCTCCTTTCTCACCTTGTTTTTCTGTTTTTAATATACATCATTATCAAGAACAATTGCATGTACGGATCAAACACGCTTTATTCCAAGGCAAATCCACAGCAGTGCCCTGAAATCTATACTACAAAGAATAAGGACATTAAGAAACATAATATGCACAAAGGTCAAATTTATGACTTTTCTCACATCATTTTACTGCCAGCTCAGCATATAATTTAAGGTTATAAATTGAGATACAGATGGGGATTTCCTAGTATTAACTTTAATACAATTCCGTACAAAGGAACCAATTGCTAACAAGTAGAGTCTCCAGACTCCTCTGTCATTGTACACAAATGATAAAATTTAAAGTGAATATTCAACTGTTCTTTTACATAAATTCCTGTTATATTATTGAATTTTGCTGCATGCATTTTGCCATTTTCAGTAAACTGTGTTTTCCCTTTGAAGTCTCTGACACACTTTCTTATTTTGCAGGGATAAAAGGAACATACACCTTCCATATTTACAAAATTACTTATACTACTTTTCCCAGAACACTATAGTAACACATAAAACCTGAAACTTTGTCTGGACATAGATAAGAAATACATTCCTAATAACAAAAGAAGTTTTAACAGAGATAATATAATTTGGAAACTGCCTTCAGCCAATGTGACAGCAAAATACTTTCCTGTAAATAAGTGCTGTACTTTCAAACAGATGTATTGCACATCTCACACTTGTACCCACACTTGCTGAAAACCTCCTCAGGAAAGGCCTTTTCTCTAATCTTTCACTGTATTTTCCCGTTATTGTTTAAGAAAAACTCTCACACAATTTGCAATAACTGTAATAGGAGGCTGAGAAACGTAGATCCAGAAGGCACATCTGCTGGCTCCAGCTCAGAGGATAAAAGCCAGGGAAATACCTCAACCAAAGGCTGCTGAGAACTCCTGGGTGTTCTGTGCTTCATTTCTTTTTCTGGAGTTTTCCCTATTTGGATAAATTGTTGCATATTCATTTAGCTGGAAACAGAAAAACAAACAAGCATGGCCTTTGTAGCTCAGTAATAAATGAATCTCAGGAACACAGACATGGGTTCATAGCCCTACTCCCAGTTTATAATAATTCATTAATAACTCAAAAAGATGAGATTTAAGAAAGCACTTTTTAGCATTCAATAACCTTCACCTTTAAGACCCTCACTAGAAAGATGTAAGAATTGAATTTAGACTTTACTCTGGATCACTGCAATTTCAGCCAAATGCCAGAACCCCCTTGTTGCATCCAAATATTTTTACTGAATAATGTAATTTCTGTGATGGGACTTAAACTGCAATATTTATCTAGGATTACAGAAATAGTTCTGTTCTACTGCCTGATGGAGCAATAGTGAAATTAAGTGAGACTGATTCCTGAAAATTCCTTTGGAAAATGACACTTAAACTCCTAAGTTACTAAAGACAACATTTTCCAAACTTCTAAATTTTACTAAGACACACGTAACTATAAGAAAAATAAATTTTGTTTTTGTTTTTGGTTTTTTTTTTTCCAGAGAGACCAAAAGAATTAAAAACATCTCCAGGAAACCTGTTTTCATCTTTTCTTGTCCACTGGCAGCTGCTTCTTTTGACGAGTTACCAAGATAAAGGGTCTGACTGAAATTTCAGACTAGTGATATTTAATGACAGGCAGGGGCAATAATTCTGCACTCATCATAACATACCTAGATCAATCATGTCTGTCTGTAGTAGCTCTTCAAGACAGAGTGAAATTCAATATAAAGTACCCATTGCAAGTTCGAGACCCCACAGCTGATGAGCATTCCCACTGAATATTCTTGAGCTCCTTCCTGTACTCATCCTGTGCACTCATTAGTCAAAATAACCTTTCAACCCTTTAGGAAGAAGACTCTCGAAATGCTACACACAGGACAAACACTGCTTTGGTTCACATCACATTCCCACAACTCGTGATTCCCTGGCCAGCTACTGGTATAGCACAGCCCCATGTAGGATCTCTGACTCAGAGAGAGATTCACCCCTTGACTTTGCTGGGATTTAGGGCTTCCACCTCATCTCTGCAGGCACAGCAGGGAGAGAAGCAAACACAAGTATAGTAGGTAGAAGGAGAAAATGAATCTTAAAATCATCAGTCCCAAGGCAACCACTACGCCTACAAGCATAATTTCTTCTTCTTTGCTACCCTAGGTCATGACCCTCATCCAAGAGAGGAAGGAAAGAAACTGTCCTTTCATCATTAATTTTGCTATGTCATTCAGGAAAACAACACTGACAACACCATAAAACCACAGTTTAAGTTGCCACTGGTATTTCAGCCAACAGCTAATCACCACCATCAATTGTCTAATATTTCTCATTACCTCTTTAGTCATTCTAACAATCCACTGCAACTTATATAGGATCTGATTAAAATCTTTTCTGGCTGACAAAGAGCCAGCAGGAAAATAAAACTATCCCTCTTCTACCACAAAACTGGGCTACTCCATATTTAAATAGATAATAAATCTGCATTCAAAAACTATGCAGTTGATGAACACTGTTCTAACTAAAAAAAACCAATCCAACTACTGACTGTGTCACCTGAAGCAGAATGCTGATAAGAAAACCCTGTCCATAGACTGTTGTATCACTAAAACTGGATTAAAAAAACCCCAAACAACACAGAAAACAATCCATCATGCATAACTGCAAAGTTACTTGGCTTCCCTATAGCACCTGATAAGCAATATCAAAGATCACGTGAGTATGATTCTTAAATAGTTAATAAATCTATTTATTTAAATATATAACTTACAAAGGACGAAATACTTCTGATGCAGCATTCAAATCAATGCAGAAAATAAAGCTCAGTGAACTGTACACCTTGCCTCACACTCCAGGCTGGTACCTGCCTACAAAGAACCAGCATTAACAAGATTGACCAAGGTTAGTAGGCAGCACTTGGGACACCCTGAGTTTCATCAAAGTTGGGAACAAAGCCAGGTGCAGCACTGCCATGTCTCTGTGGTGAAGTAAGAGCAGGGAAGGACACATCCTACACCCCAAATCTCACAGGAACTCAAAGTTACCACTTCCTCCAAGTATGTTCATAGACAGGGTCCCAGGATTTTGAGCATGTCACCTCAGCAGTTCTGAATACTGTGAGCATGTTAAAACTGTTTACTGGCCGCTTCTGTTGGCTCCTTCAATAGAACACCAAGACACTTTAAGCTCTAAGACTTTACTCTGAGCATGCAGTGGCACGAACCCAGCATATACAGAAGAGCCTAAATCTTAGACAAAGAATGAAGGTCACAAGTTCACTCCACAGGGTCAGCAGGGCTGGTCTGAGAATGAAGATTCAACATCCACAACTACTACAGGCAATTACACACCTTCCCTAGCAAGAAAAAGACACACTTTTCTCCCTAAAAGTATACAAAACATACCACAGCAGAAAGTTGTTTCTCTTCCCTTTCATGCTCTCCCCAAAGCACAACTGTTGGGTGTGGTTTGTCATCCCACTTGCTGCAGGACTGGAAGGCATGACACGGCTCTATCCTAGGGGCTGCAGAAGAAATGTACAGACAGAGCAGAGGGAAAACATAATGCCAACTGGCATTCATCTACATTTTTTGAGAAATACTTCAAAAGCAAATATCCCAACAGTTTTCCGTTTAGTGAAATAGCTTCCCTGACTTTTTTCAGCCCCTGGGTGTGATTACATCTCTACTCTTCCACCCCCCAATGCAATTCTTACACTTAAATCTTGACATTTATATTATTACTTTAACAAATTAATCTTTCTCTATGGAGTGCACCATAATGCTTTAGGGAGGCTTGTATGTTCCCATGGGTCCTGTGAGAGTTCTGCCAAGAGGTTTGAACTCCTAGACAGATCAAAGAGAAAGCAGTAAGATAAAAAGAAACAGTGTTCTCCAGACTGACAGGTCAGCTACCTCTCCTTGACAAGAACTAAGGGTGGTTTACCGAAACAATCAGAGAGACATTTCCGTTTCACATTTGGTGGAACTATCCTGTAAAACACTATAGTAGTAATTTCTGTACTAATGATTGGTGATTGGTTTCACTGAATAGGAGGCCAATATTCACAGAATGATTTGGGCTGGAAGAGACCTTCATGATCATCAAGTTCCAAAACCTCTGCCATGGGCTGGGACACCTTCCACCAGACCAGGCTGCTCAAAGCACCATCCACCCTGGCCTTGAACATTTCCAGGGATGGGGCATCCACCCGCAACTTCCCTGGGCAACTTGTGTCAGTGCCTCACCACTCTCACAGCCGAGAGTTTCCTCCTAATAGCTAATCTAAACCTATCTTCTTTCAGTTAAAGGCCATTTTCCCTTGTCCTATCACTACATGAAATAATCTCACATTGTTTGTTAATTTATCTGAACAGTACAAATCAGATGAGTTACAGACAAAATTTTAAGCTGTACAAACTGCAGTCCTATGGAAATGTCACTCTGAAGAGCAACACAGCTTTGCAAAGTAAGCCAGAAATTGCCTGTGTCCAATATTTTCAAGTGTCAGAAATGCTGAAAGCAGAGTACTAAGTGCAGACACACATATGAAATTCTAAGACAGATTTGCCAGAAGATCTGATTTTTGAAAGCCAATTTTTCTTCTAATCCTGCTGCTTCAAAAGCTCAGCAAATTTAAGTGGCATAATGATAACAAAGGTAGGTCTTGAAGCCAAAATGAAACTAAACAAAGTCAACAGTGACAGTTTATTTCAGCAGTTCTGGATAATAATATCTACAAGAGCTATATAGCATCATAGCCTAAATATTTTTTTATTTATTTATACTGTTATAGGAAATATACAAATTTACTGTTTTCCCCTATTTCTTTCACATCTTGACTTCCACCTCAGTTTGTCAGAATATATAATTTCTGGTTAAAAAGCACTGAACTGCTGCTACTCCAATCACCTTACTTACTAAGTTTAAAAAAACTTACTGAAATTGCTTTCGAATTTGCTTAAACTAGGACTGAACAGCAACAATGTAAGGGATGACCTGGCCTCATCAATGAGAGGAGCTAAACTATCATTTTATTCAGCAAGGTTGGAATTTCAGAAGTTTCTAAAAATTCATGCCAAGGATCTTAATATCTGGCCAGACCCACTTATCGTCTAGAATCTTTTTATGCAGCAAACCAAGATGATACATCCATTTTAAGTTCACAAATAACCATTGCAGCAAATTAAAACATCATCTAAAATGACCACTATCATTGAAAAGAATCCTTAAAACAATAACATCAAGTGACCAAATTTATTGATTGGATAGTCAATACTCTTACTCTCAATTTAAATGACCTTGTACATCATGAAAATCTTAGAGATTTCACTCAAAGAATGTCATGCTTTTTGGTGAAACATACCATTTCTAAGCCTTACCATTTGCAGAAAATCCAGTAATTGCAGTCATCACATATTAAGCTCTTGGGAAAAACAAATTTCTACATTTCATAGAATCAGATCTAGAGTCAGAATCAAGCATAGATGTAGCTGTTTTACTCCGAAAAGAACTTGTGAATTAAATTGGAACGACAACACTGAGTATTTTTGAAATCTGAAGATGGATATTGTGCTTTATCAGCTTACTGAGGAATTCTTCTAGTCTTTAAAAAGAATTGTTTGTATTTGCTTAGTAAACATGCACCTTGATCGTATGCAGCATGAGATCAGAAATAGCATTTGGTTTAAAAGAATGAGGCTCGTAGTCTCAGTAGAAATGCTGTTTTCAACGCACACTTTTTTTTCTTCACTTTTTTTTATTAGATTTACAACACAACAGGAAATAACATGCTATTTACCAACTGGGAGGACTGTGGAGGAAAATGACAGTGGGGAGAGCAGAGGAAAATAAGAGGATAGGTTCCAGAAGAAACATGCAATTACTAGATGATACACAAATGCACTTTGAACACACTGAACACACAGAACGAGTATTATGCACTGCAACACAAAGAAAAACAGCTATTTCAGAAACAGATAAGAATTTGAAGCACTTGTTAATTAAAAATACCAGAAAAAGGCATCCCTAAAGACAGACAGAAAATTAAAAAGCACAATTACGACCACCTACATTTTTATACTTTGATACTTTTCCATCTGTACATTATGAAAAAAAACACAACGCTCCAGGAAAAAAAATCTTGCAGACATATAGGGGGTCACAAAAGCCATGAAAGAGATACTTAACATAGGTTCCTGAGCAGATGACAAGCCATTAAACTTTCACCTTTAGGTAGTTATGATGATCTGATGTCTCTCTTATGATATAGCCCATTTTTTAATTAAATCTACAATGTGTTTAACAAGCAATTCTTCCATCAATCTTTGATGTGTTTTACTCATAAAGCAATGACAGTTTTCAGTTCAGTCTCCTTAAAGTTCCAGAGAAACCATTTTCCACTCACTTGCTTTGAAAGCCATTAAAACAACTTGATGAAGAACAGCAGCAGGGGGCTAACAGAAGCCAAGGCTTAGGAACAATCTTTAGATTTTTCTCCTAAGACTTTCTCACAGACCCTCCTCACAAAGATCCTGAGGGCTTTTCATCCTCTCCTTTCTCCCCACCCCCTCCCAAAAATCAGTTCAAAGTGACAGATGCAACTAGCTCCAGATTCTGCTCTTAATTTCACTTTTACCTCTCAAATTTGATAGACTCAACTGAAATCTGATTCCCATAGAGGCAGTCATCTTATCATCTTCCCAACGGGAAAAAGCAACACACAGAAGGATTCAAGTAACTTGTGAACACCTTCTAATCTGTCATCCATTCTAATAGACAGCACTATTAGTGAGAAATGTACCTGTTACTTAAATATCATATACTACTGGCATTCAGTAAGTCGAATTAATTGGTGACTAATTGATTAGTGATTTATATACAGTTCTGTGTGTTACTGCAGTATTTCTGAAACTTTCATGGCAGTGACCCTGTAACATTTTCAATACTGGGATATAAAGAAATACGCAAGCCAACAGTAAATAATCTTTAAAATGGGAACTGCCTGTAACAAATGATAAATTCTTTGGTTATAGTTTCCTGCAAATGCAGAATTCACAGTTTTATGGAAAACACACCTATTAGGACAATATTTAAGCTAATCAGAATCAGCAGAGCAGATTTTTTGTCTCTGTTTTGCTGAGCTCACCACAATTTTGTTTCTTTGATTATGGCCAACTGAAGGACAAATTTCATTGATCACTAATTTTGTGGAGTTTGTGGAGCATCTGTAATTCCAGAGCTCTACAGACTCTTCAGCTGCTGTATTCAAGTGATGTCACTGTGGTCAAGATACCAAACATAGGATTTCTCAAACATGAACAGCTAATTTCTTGAAGCAGGGCTATGGGACATATCAACCCCAGATCCTGGTTACAATCCCTTGTTCTTTTAAAAATGAGAGCTACAGTTACAGTACACATGGCTGGGAGCAAACAGGGACTAAAGGAGGCCAGCCTCATGTCTCCTCAACTTGAGGACAGGGGCAGCACATATGAGGGATTTGAGGTCAGGAAGGACAGATGGTGGGCATTCCCATTACAGCTAAGTCACCTCTTGTCCTTACAACATTGAGCTTTATGTTTTCCAGTTGGGTGATTCTCACAGTTTGTGTTTCTACATCATTTTACCAAGCTCGTATTTGTAACTCAAACTGTGAGAATACATTGTGGAATAGATTTCTAGATGTCTTGTAAACAAATCTCCTTGGTACCTTCTCAGAACATTAACAATTATACATTCTGCATTTCCTCTGTTCAGCTAAAGTAATACACTACTAAAATGTTAGTGCAAGATGTTTTTTAATGAGTTTTTCTTTTAAAAAATTTGGTAAAAAAATCTCATAAGAAATTCTAAGTCAGAGAACTGACATACAGACCTGTGAGTAAACACACAAAAAGTTTCTGTTGTCTTTCTGACATACTTACATCATAAATATTGGAAAAGAATCCATCAACAATATAAACCAAGGAAGTCCAAGAAGTAAAGAAACAATACCCTAAGGAATAGGAAGAGTTATGTATGATTTTCTACAAGCATTCAATCACTTTACAGAATAGAAAAAATGTTAAGGCTGGAAGGACCTCACAAGACTACTCAGTACAAGTCTCTTAACGGTGGCAGGATCAAACATATGTTATGTGAGTGCTACATAATACATGCCAGAAACAGAATATGCTTCTAAGCATTATCCAGTCAGAGCCTCCATTCCAGGCTGTTCCACCATTCAAACTATTCCAACATTTGTGCAATCTTATGACTAAAATAAACACTTTCAATCCTATATATGCAATAGCACTGTAAGATTGTTATGCTGGAAGTACATGACTTAAGAGTTTATCATGAACGCTCCTGTGGAATAATAATTTAATTAAAATTAGCATTAGCATTACTTCTTTCTATATTCATTTTCAAGAATGTTTACTTCTCCAGAGGCATAAACTTTTCTTTTCCCATATTTTCTATTTTCAGAGAAAGAACATGTCTCACCTTCAGGAGTTTAGCCTCATTTCCCTATAATGTATTCATCACCACTCAGCACATCTGTCCCAGCAAATCCCATTTCCTGTTCTATTCATGAGGCTCAGCAACCTGGAGCTTTAGTGATTGCCGCCACACTTTTCCCATGGCCTTCTCACCTCTCACCCCCCCCACGCACCCCGCTCCCATTGTTTATCATCTGTTCTCCCCTGCTGCAAACTGCTGTCAGATGTTCACTTATCCCTAATCTTACTCACTGCCTTTGATATTCTTTCTAATCCAACAACCTGTCAACTGGGGCATCAGCCCATGTCCACACCAGCTGCTCTGTCACAGGCCGTAAGATTCCCTCTCTGCTCCAAGAGGTATTTAAAGGATTTTGACACAGCAACCGCAACGTGAAACAAATAATTAATGCTGTTTTGATCAGTGATCAGGGCTTTAGTGTGACATGAGCTGACCACTAAGAAAAACTGAGCTTTACTTTGTTTAAACTTCAGTAAACTTCAGTGTTACTGTATTAACAAGATTTTGATCAATGTCTGAAGGACAGTGCCAAAAAGCTAAACTCTTTAACTTTAGTTTAAAATTATGAAGAATAATTAATCTGAATGCAAGTCAGAGGGGCAGATAACATTATATGCCTGCTGTGTAAAACATGCTTATTTATGCAGTATCAACTTGTATAGAGTTTTCAAAGCATGGGAGCTGACCTTTTATGAGTTACAGCTGAAAATACAAACGTATTTTAAATATGGCAGCAGCTGAGATAAAATTATTTAAAATACACTTATTTTCAGGAATAGAGTAGGATAGTTGCATCCCCTATAGAACATCAAACCCTGACATTTTAAAGAATATTGCCATTTACAGAAAATGTTTAACTTCCATGATATTCAGATTTGCTATAAACACTTAAAATTTTAGTGTTCATCTGCTTTAAAACATATCCAATACACATGTCATAGCTGAGATTGTGATTCAGATGACAGATTTTTTGTACAGGGAAAAGTTTCTGCTATTTAAGCAATCGTGAATTTTGGTCCAAACTGAAAAACAGACACAGCATTTACTTGTTGGAAGAACGTGAGCACTATTTTATTTCTCAGATCTAACTGCAATTACTACAAAAGAGATGGTACTAAACAAGACCAAAAAAGCCTGCTTTATAGCCCACAGTAGTTGTATTTCACACACAGAAGTATAACAAAACCTCAGTGATGAATTTTATAACATGGTTCATTCACTTAGAACTAAACCACTTTTATTCTTAGGGCTTGTCTATACCAGGACATCAAGAAAATGAATCTGAAATAAATACCTTGATGAACTTGAATTCTGCTACTTAAACTCCATTAAACCCCTGTATGGACACAGTCATCCTGTTTAGTTTACTGCTCCCTTAGGGCACGCACTGGAAAGTTAACATGGATTAAGGTAGGGTATGAATTCAAAGTGCAATCGTACTTTGAAAATGGTTTAACGTAAACAGACCCAGACTCTTTGTTGTAGAATGAGACATGGAGTTAATCAGGAAAGTCCTGTGTAGACAAGTCCTTGCAGATGAGGCTACTGGAGTGGTATTGTCAGAGCTGATGGTTTTCAACTTCTTCATCTGCAGACCTGGAAACATCTTCCAGTGAAGCTGCAGGCCTTGGTAGAACATTACGCCTGCTGATAATTGATCTGCTTCTCTTAGTTGCCTCATATGGATGACCTGCAAGTATTCCAATGGCCCCCAGTGAGCTGCACATCAGAACTTGAGAAGTACTGGTTTAAGCTCGCTACAACTTACATACCTCCTCCCACACTCAGTCTTAACTTCACAGTTACTGTGCAGTAACCCAAGTAGCCCGATACCATTAAATGAGATTTTACTGATCGTTTATGTAAGTGCAGACACATTTCAGCTACAAGAGGTGCTCAACAAGGCCTTATTCTTTCCACTAAGTGACATTTGCTGTCACAAGTGTGTTAAATTGTAATATGACTGACCTAAAAATACGAAGTTTTGTCACTGTCAACTACTTTTCATGCGTTTACTTCAAAGCTTACATTCACTTGTCAAAGCATGCTGGATAAAGAAATTAAGACCAACGCAACATAATTTCACTGAAACAAAAACAGGTATTAGTGTTCTTTTCAACTACTGCTTATTAACTAATGCTTCTCATTTCCCCCTTCAGTAATTCACAAATGTCTTATACAAAAATAACTTGTACAAATTTTCAGAGTCGAATTCAAAGCATACGGCAGAGCCAGAAACAGATATGCCTAGATTCCTTAGTTCCTTTTCTTAAATCTGTGCTCTAATTGCAGAGAACACCATTTCTCTCAGAGGAAATTTTGTTCCCTCAGTACTTAACTCCCTAATGCTGTCTCTGCAAAAACTTTTCTTTTCTTTCACCCATATGAAAGAATTATACTGCACCTCAACAGCATTCACTGTTAACACAGCAGCAGTCAGATCAAAACTCAGTCTCATCCAGGATTTACCTCTGACAAAAGGCAAGATGCCCAAGGAAGAATATATTGTTAAAATACTCTCAGATTCCTGCAATTTGCAGCTCAGGGACTCCCTGAGCTAGAAGCAGTATGTTTCCATTTAAGATTAATACTCAACACTGACATAACAGACTTGACAAGCTGAAGAAAATGAGACAAACTTCACAGGAAAAAATGGCATCTCCTTTCAGTGCACAACTGCTTTAAAAAAATGAACTGCAAATAAATGTGTTACTTGGTAACATATTTCCTACTACTGGAACCTTTTGAAGATTCAACAGAAGACTTACTTGTTTGAACAGGTAACTTAAAAATCCTGTTTACTCCCTCAACAGCATAATTTTTAACTGTCAAAACAGAAAAGAATGTTTTATGTTTATAAAAAAGCAGACGGAAGTTCCAGAGAATATTTCAGGCAGCTGGGCACATTCATGTTGCTATTACCATACAAAAAAATTTCTAAATGCAAAGTAAGATTGTTAATATTATTGTTACACTGCCCTGCTTTGCTTTTTCATCTTCAAAGTTTTCATGACATTAATGGTACAGGCCTCACTTCTTTCTCCATGTATACACATATTTTAATCTTGATGGCATCTCCAAGACAATTAAAATTGTAAGACACAGTAGTTGCTCATGGTCACAAAGCAGCAGCAAATCTCAGATTAGAAATAAGAAATTCCTTCTTCACTGATGCTCAAGAAGCACACTTTCTACCCATTATAAAGTTCATTACAGCAGCCTTGAAAATTACTTTAGAACGACTGCAAAACTGAAAGACATAATAATATAATTCCCTTAACAGTAAATGAAAAACATCATGCATTAAAATGAACTTGAAGGGAGCCCTTTTCATGTTTAACTTTAAAATAAATTATTCTAAGCATTAAATCAATAGAGGAAATGTGATGCTAAGGCATTGACCTACTCTGAAGTGTGGAATGGATGTGAAGCTCAGAAAAGAGCAAATAGTTCCAACTTACCACTACTGACTGCATGGTTCAGTCGATATGCATGGAGTTTTTGAGGTTTATCCCACTCGCATCATTGAAACAGATGCCCATTCACCATTCCACAGACTCAAAACACAAATTCACTCACATACAAACACACTGGGAAAATTACTGACAGTTGGTTCTAGTCTAGTGGCAAACTTCTAAAAGTTCCTGGGCAGAATGCACACATATGTTTATACAATGCAAGGAAACAGTGGCAAGAGCTCCCCTGCCAGAACAACCTTCAAAAACAAAGCTATAGGAGCCTGGGCGAGATCCACAAAGGCTTTGATATGTGAGCTCTGGACAAAAGTTTCTGTAACAGCTCAAGGTATTATTCCTCCAGCTAGATGCTTCCCCCCAGCTGATGGATGTTCTGCCTCCCCTTTGAAGGGTGCTGTCCCTAGCACAGAGGTCACCAAAAAGAATATGCAAAGGCAATTCACTTAGTTCTGTCTAAAGCTCAGTGATTTGGCTTAAAGGGCTGATGGCAGTGGGTTTGAATTGGAACAACAGAGCGAGAGCTGGAGCAAAGCCACCTTCTGCTGATTCCCGGGGGTAAGAACCACTAGCAGAGGGAAAAAAATGCATGCAGTAACTTCTTAAATTGCTACAGAAAGATCCACTATAGCTCTGTCAAAATCCTGTGAAAGGGTCCAAATCCAGTGCGCAGAACCACCAAAAACCCTCCCTGCTCAAGTGCTGATTAAGAAGACTTCGTTGTATCCAAACCCCTTTTGGATACTTAATGCTGCTCAAAATCCTAACAACTCTTCTTAACTGTTACTACTCAGAGTCGACTTCATGACTTGGAGTCTCGGCAGAGTTCTTAAATTTTTTTTTTTTTTTTTTTTGTCTAATATGTAGGCTAGTGCCTGGCTAGCATACACAAAAGAGAGCTGAAGATTTACACACAAATGTGTTTCCAGCAGTGAGCACACTCTCCTGTGATGTGGGAAGCAATATTAATTGAAGTGAGATCTTGCAGCCTGACTCGACCACATCCCAGGGAAATGCCCTAGCCCTTGGGCATTGAGTTAATCTCTCATTAGCCATCCCTCTGGTCTCTTGAATAAATTATTTATGAAAAGCACAAAAACTTCAATAGGAAAAAGTGAAAAGAGATTTACCATGGAGTTCCTGGTAAAGAAGCCAATTCTTCAGGAGGTGATGTATGTTTAAAAAAAAAAGCCAATTTAGATAACAAATCAGTTTGCACTTTGGGGGCAAGTACACATAAAAGCTGGACAGATGCTATACTGTATGTGAGAAAAAATAATTTTCTTCTCTCGGTACCAAGCAGAACCAAAATATGTAGGAACACTGGGTTCCTACCGACAAAATGAAGAGAATATTCCTCAGGCTAAGTGAGATACCTTGTCCATCTCTCAACTCCAGGCTACCTCACTTCAAACATGGCTTATTTGACTGAGGGTCCCACCTGGAGTGGGGCTGACAGCTGAAAATCCCAAGCAAAAGCTGAGGTCTCTTTTGAGGTCAGATGCCTATTTTGAAGAATGTAATTGTAATCTGTACCTTACCCCTCCACATTGGCCCTCACCAAGATCTGACTACAGTTTGCTGACTTCCACACCGCCTTGGCTGCACTTCCATTTCTACCTTTACACCATACAAAGACAGAACTAATCATTTAAATGAATGACTGGTACAGTGATTTGTCCAGCAAGCCAGGCTATTCTCCATAGCTTGGATGCCCAATGCCAAGCTGCAGGCAGCTGCCTCAATCTGCAAGGTTCAAAACCTGGAAGTCTTTCAGAAGGGTATAAACCTATTTTTATGCTCTACGGGAAAAATTAAGAGATCACCGCTTTCATTTAAAATACAGGTGGGCAGAAGGAGAAGATGATGAAAGACCTCATATGAAAAGATCTCATGATCCTCTCTGAGAAGAGCAGAATCTACCATGGGCATAAATTGCTGTAACTTCAGGAACTGCTGTGATTTCTAACAATCATCACTTCAGCTGAAGAGCCAGGAACTGACATTTTCCTCATGATCTTTTGGAAGAGTATTTCTATATGGAACTAAATACAATCTAATGGATGAGTCAAGCTCTTACAACACAGGGGAACTTGGCACTCAAGCACAAACCTACAAGGACACTGCTGGGGATCTCTTTAACATGACAGTAACTGCCTGACTGGATTCTACATTCACACAACTCTGTTCTTGTGTTTGTCCTCAACTCCCAGTCAGAGCATCTGTGTGTCAAAGCAGAATACTCAGTTGGCCAAAACATTAATGCAATCCTTGGGCCTGCAACTGTAAATGTGTAAATGCCTCTGAGAGCAGGTAGACAATGATCTGAGTCTGTGGCTCCACTCTTCATCAGGGGTGACCACAGCCTTCTCAAGATGTGTAATCTGTGTGGGTTTACGACAGTACTTCCAGAATCACGGAATATCCTGAGCTGGAAGGGACCCATGAGGCTCACTGATCCAACTCTTGAGTGAATGGCCCATACAGGGATTGAGCCTGTGACCTTGGTGTTATTAGCACCATGCTCTGACCAACTGAGCTAATCTACTCAGCATTTTGTTTAGATTTCAGCCCCCAAACGGATCCTCTTCTGATGTCTTGCAGATATTGAGTGGACTGTAAAGCTGTAGAACAACAGTGGTTTACAACTCAGCGGGGTGCAGGTTGAACGGATAAAATCAAGAGCAGAGTACACTGATATGTAAATCACCTATCTAAATTTGTCTAAATTTATGTTTATATTAAAGACCTTACTGTATTAGCTATAGTAGTGGGATTCAAATTATCTCCACACAAGTAGCATACTTTGATATTAAATGTCTAGAAATCAATGCTGTTACTTAAGCATTCACAAATACTTAGAAATAATCTCAAAATCCTACGCTGTATGTAAAAATTCTTTCCATTTCCTATTTGTTTAGAAAAGTAGCAGTTGTGAAAAAACCCAAATGAATAAAAAAATCTCTCACTCTCTATAAGTCCTTGGACAGAGGATATATGTTAAACAATCAATGCCTATTTTAGGAATACACCTCTTTGAAAATAGATTTCTAATTCTCAGTCTTCAAGGCCCCAGTTACCCTCCATTAATGTTATATAAACACCAAAAAATGCATCAATGAATCTTCTTTGGACTACAATGAATTATAGAAGATGTGTCATAGCTTCACAAAACGTACCTATAAAACCACCCCAAGCCTTGCAATTGCAGCATAATGCCACATATTGCATAATTTAAGTATCTAAACTAGTTTCAGTTTTCACAGTGCAACAAATGCCACTATTCAAGTTTTCCCCATTAGATTATTCTGTTACTCAGAAGCACTTTTTTATTAGATTTGGGTCAAGTTCAGCAAGCAAGTGCAGGGAATTCATAGAAGGGGGAAATAAACGTTACTGTAAGATACAGCAATTAGGAATTGGGAAGAAGAAAAGTTTCTTTTCTTTTTCCAGCTAGTGAATTAAAATAGTTGGACAAGGGAAGACCTACTCAGCATAAAAGCATTAAGATCAAGGGCTAGATTTTGGAAACAATTGTCAGTTTTAGAGGAGTGGTGGAATTTTCAAGAATTCTTAACCAGAACAGGCATCTAACTCCCTTGGATATTAAAGACTTGACTGTTTAATGGGGTTTTCAGCAGACCTAAATGCTTTTGAAACAATTAGTCAAATGACTGAAAATATTTAGTATTTCCTCTGGTTAGTAAGTCAGTTTTTAAATGCAAAATGTGTTTTAATAAACGTAGGGCCTGTCTCTCAGGTCAGGTACAGACAGTCGTGCTCACATTGAGCTCGTGCTCTCAGTAGGCTGGACCCAAGCCAGCATCTGCAGATGCCATAGAAACTACATTTTCAAGTTCATTTTAAGACAGTGCTGCAGCCAAGAGAAACAATCTCTGCCCTCACCAGGCCCCAAACACTCATCCCTAACTACCACATTACCACCTCCCTTCTGTCAGCAAAATGAATTGAATCACTGATCTTGTTTAGGTTAAAACTGACTTCTTTTTTTGGCTAGATTAGGTTTGACCCTGGTCCAGTTCACTCAGTTGCTGCACAGACACTTGTGCAAGGAGGGGAAGTAGCAAGAAGGGTAAGTCCACTTCTTCTGGTGGCAATGCTGGTCTCTGTCAATTCACAGCACATGACCAAACATATCCTTATTTCTTCTTTACAATACCCATCACATCTAAGGCACATCTATTCAATTAAATGTAATTTTGAAATACTGTTTTGTACATTTTAATTAAATCTCGTTTTTCATGTAAATAGAGCATGACTCAGAAATGAAAATGCAATTAAGTAGCAAGACCCATCACTTGTAAGCTAAGGCAGCAAAAATTCAAAACATGAAATAATGTTTTTCAGATTTATTTCTGATACCTACAAAGACATAATTCAGTGTAAAGCTCTCAGCTGTTCATGAATGAAAATGGTTTATTTATCCCAACCAATGAGACGAGAGCTTTCTTTAGGAAAACCATGTACAAAATGTATTTTAAAAAATGTTAAAAATCAGCTTATCTGCTTTGATGAAACTTATTCGAACCCTTGCTTTTCATTTTCTGTACCTTATCTCACTGTTGGGACTCAATACATTCCCCTTTTGCATTTCCAACTGATATGTTTAGAAGCAAAGCAAAGAAGCAGTGAGAGATGTGTTTTGCAGCATCCATTTCTAGGGCTGTCCAAACTCTCCTCCATTTCCCCTTCCACCGCTCTGCCTGGGTAAAAGCTCACCCTGGACCAGCCAACAGCCAGGCCCAAGGAAAGCATCCCTGGAACATGCAACACTCGGTGCTGTGAGAAGTGACCTTCCTTTCACAGCTTGCATTCCTGCCACTGTTGGAGGTACCAGCTCTCAGTGATCCTGTGAAAGGTGACTCATGTTGATACAAACATGGTAAGGGACAGGATTTCCTTCCCCGCTTCCCACCTGCAGGCATTGAGGCTATTCACAGAATCGTGGAATAGTCAGGGTGGGAAGGGACCTCTGGAGATCACCCAGTCCAAATCCCCTCTCATGGCAGGGTCACTTGGAGCAGGTATCACAGGAATGAGTCCAGGTGGGTTTGGAACGTCTCCAGACAGGGAGACTCCGTGACCTCCCTGGGCATCCTGTTCCTGCTCCTTAATGTAAAGAAGCTCTTCCTTATGTTGAAGTGAAACTTGTGTTTTAGTTTATGGCCACTGCTCCTCATCCTGTCACTGGGCATCACTGAAGAGAGTCTGGCACCATCCNGCGGGCCGGCGGCGCCACTCACCTGCCGGTAAGAGAGGCGGAAAGGCCGCAGGTACAGGGAGGAGGTGCACGGCTGGACCGCCAGCTCCTCGATGGCCTCCATCCCTGCCGGGGGGGCAGCGGCCGCGGCAGGAGGAGGAGGAGGAAGGGGAGAGGCGCGCGCAGCCGCCGGCGGACGGGCCGGGAGCGGCCGCGGCGCTGACGGCTGGCGGCCTCTGCCCTCAGAGGGAGCCGGAATCACGGAGTGCTGCGTTTCACCCCCGGAACGGGGACACAGGAGCCTCGCCGCCTTTATTCACAGAATCACCAAGGTTGGAAGAGANTCCCCTCTCATGGCAGGGTCACTTGGAGCAGGTATCACAGGAATGAGTCCAGGTGGGTTTGGAACGTCTCCAGACAGGGAGACTCCGTGACCTCCCTGGGCATCCTGTTCCTGCTCCTTAATGTAAAGAAGCTCTTCCTTATGTTGAAGTGAAACTTGTGTTTTAGTTTATGGCCACTGCTCCTCATCCTGTCACTGGGCATCACTGAAGAGAGTCTGGCACCATCCTCTTTGACACCCACCTTTGAGATATTTATACACATTAACGAGATCCCCTCTCAGTCCGTGGCTGAACAGGCCAGCTCCCACAGTCTCTCCTCGTAAGAGAGATGCCCCAGACACCTAAAACATTCGTGGATGTTAAGTCATGGCCTGCTGAGGTCTGGCCAGCAAAGAACTCGAGATGTGAACAATCCACACCAAAGCAAAGCCCAAATCGAGAGGCGAACCCAAAGACCAGCACGGGCTGAAAGTGACAGCTCCAGCCCGGCGTGGGCGGCAGGCACAGGGGACACCCACGGGGACGCAGAGAGCCGGCAGCACCCCAAAGCAGTGACCCCACGATGTATCGGGCCACCTGCGCTGCCCTCCTCGAGCCCCACCTCAGGGCGGGCCGAGGGGGGGCCGGGGGCAGCGCGGCCGCCCCGGGAGCGCTGCGGGCGGAGCGGGGCGGGCGGCGCCGTGAGGCGACACCGGCGGTGCCCCAAAATGGCGCAGGCGGGGGGTGACGGGCCCCGGAGGGACGGGGCACGGCGGGCGGGCCGGCGGCGCCACTCACCTGCCGGTAAGAGAGGCGGAAAGGCCGCAGGTACAGGGAGGAGG